>JAHLJT010009436.1:175755879-175766281 GCA_031308135.1 Acheta domesticus | reverse complement strand
GGCGGGGCGGGGCGGGGCGGGGCGGGGCGGGGGGCGGGGCGGGGCGGGGCGGGGCGGGGCGGGGCGGGGCGGGGCGGGGCGGGGCGGCGGGGCGGGGCGGGGCGGGTTAAGGTCACCCAGCACTCCCACGCCTCCCGCCTCTGACGACACTCAAACGTGCCTTGTACATAACAAGTTTAATTAGTTGTGTTTTAAATGAGTTTCCATAGAAATGCTACGTCGGTTTGGAGATGAACTGAAATACCACTTTTATCTCGTACTAATCATTTCAAAATGAAGCATACTAGAGAAATATAGGATAAGAAGCACGTAGTACTAATTTCTTTCCGGCGTGGTATAAAATATTGTATTTAAGATATTGCTGTAATGCGGATAAGAAAATTAAAATTTGTATGCATCTGCCTTTCTGTTTGCTTTATCAAATTAGATATCGACTGGGACCTGAGCGTTTTCGTCCACTGATGGGCCCAGCGGACTTGGTTTAGGCCGAGGTTTACACGGTGTCCGGAAAAGCCGCAGAAGCGGTTGCAAAGCGCACGGCAACGCGAGCGCGGAAGTTGGGCTGGAGATATTCTCTTTGGGCTGGACCTGCGCCACGGGGCCTCTTGCAGTTGCAACGTTCAGTTGAAAGACACATCACAAGACCGCTACATCACCTGCGCTACCAACGTGAAATCTTCCCGTTGCGTGCGCTGAGAGTGAAGTGCTTCGTTGGACGGAGTGAAATAGGCGGTACTGCTGGGGGGCAACGCGAGGCAGAGCCGTCCGGGGCGGGAGGGGCAGCGTGATAGGTGATTGTGATAAATAAGAGCCTCCCTGGGCAACGCCTAGTAGCGAATGAAATGGAAGTCGCTCCCGCTCTTTTCACTTTTGCATGGCCGTGGCTTCGCCGAACCGCGCCCGGGCCTCCGCGAAGGGGAAGGCGCTGGCGCAGGTGGGGGCGGGGGCGCGGGCGAGGACGAGGGCGAGGGCGGGTGGGGCGACGCTCCCGGCCAACCTGTCTTCCCAAATACGGGCGGCGGCCACTGCACGCGGCCACACACAGGTGACGCAACGGCGCGGAATAGACGCGCCCGGTGCTCGCTCCCGGAGCTGCAGGGCGCGCGCCGCCACCCAGGCCTTTGGCAGACACCTCCACGCGCCATCAGCTAAACCCGACAATGGAAACTAAAACGCGTAAGTCACTAACGACTGCAATTCTTACTAAATTTCCTGTATGCCTTTAATACCAAAATATAAATTAAAACATTGTCGGCCCGTGGCCGAGATCGCTAAGTCAGTAGTGCCGTAGTGATCTTGGACCATGGGGTCGCGAGTTCGAGTCCCGCCTCGGGTATGGTTGTATGTGTTCGTCCTTCACCCCCTTATCATCACCATATCATTTCATCCTCATACCATAACGTTACAACCAATAGTGGTCGCTAATGACTTAGTAGTTAATGCAACCTTAAATAACAAAATAAATAAATAAATAAATAAAACACTGAATAATTTCAATGTTGCCACTAAGTAGCGATGTCTCTTGTTGTTTTTAAAAATTATAATTTACAAAGACATTTTTTTCAAATTCCAATGGGCTTTATGTAAGAAAACAGAAAATAAAAAAGAGTATTATAAAAGTTACATAAAAACAATGATTTTTATAAAAAATGCGTACTAAAATATTCAGGGTTTTTTCTTATTTGTGGACAAGCTTTTCAATCTCTTCTTCGACGAAAGTTACTGCCAATGATGTGAGATGGCCAGAATTTTGCTTTGAAGTTCTCATTGGTCTGGAGGCCCATTCTTCAATTCAAGGAAGAAAAGATTCGGTGCTAAATGAGGACTATAAATCGACAGATCACGCACGTCTCTTGTGCCACAGAGGTTGTTGCATTGTGAGTGTGGGCGTTGACCAGAACGAGGACGTCTCCAGAAGTCAGCGTTCTTCTTTTGTTTGAAAGCTATCACCGCACACTCGACTCATTCTTTGGTGAATTTCTGCTGCGCTATTCCCTTCTTCCCGAAGAAAGCGAATACGACTTCGCAGCTCACACTTCGCGGGGCTTCCATCGTACCAGCCATCTTCAAGATCTTACAGCTCAGCTTAAATTGGCGATATGGCCGGTAGAGGCAGACGATATGGTGAAAGCTATACGCAAACGATCTCTGCACATCATCAAATGCTCCTCCTTGACTAGTGGTTTAACGGCTCGATCAGAGGTTGAATATAACGGCCTACGTATTTAGTAATACAAAGTAAAAAAACAACAGAATCTGTCGTTAGAGAAGAAACTAGCAAACCACACTCGCTGTAGAAGGCAGTGCGTTGATAACAAGAACACAAAATACAGGATGTGTTAAAGCATTCAAGGACATACGTGTTATTTGTAATAATATGCACATCTGTCTTAGTTGTGCTGACTCAAGGATGTTATATATTACTCGTCCATGTTGAAGGCTACAGCCTCGCCGAGCTTGCGAAGTGATGCGAAATCTTAATATTGTCTTAATGTTGTGGTCAACGCCTTAACGTGATGTTCGACACTTTCAAGAACATTAAGAATGAATCGCGGCGACTGAGAGATCAGCGCTTTACAGCTTTTGATTAGCTGATTTTGGGGTTGTAGTTATCAATACAGTAAAGTCTCGCTTTCGAGGACCTCATGACCTTTCTCGCTACCGAGCTTATTAGGCCGTGTCCCGTTCTTGGTGGACTTACCCCCTCCCCCTCCTCCAGCAAAGAGTAGAGCAGGTCGTGAAGAAGACAAACGATAGGTTTTTGGCAAAGAGACCCGATGGTGGATTTTTATTAACTTGACAATGATTTCGATGTTAACTTTAGCGTAGCTGGTTTAAGTATGATTGATACCCCTTTCGCACCTAGCATTCCGCTCATTCGCACTGACCGAAAGCCCATTGGGTGCACCCCTCTTACCTGCGGTCGCTCACACGAGGCGAAGATCGACCTCAATTCCAGTGTCTTTTACCTATTCGAATCTACAGTCATCATAAAGGTATGCTGTATTTTGTATGTTATGAGACAAAAGTTCATCAGCCTTTTTAGCAAAGCAGCGACATTTCGTTAGTGATATTTTGGTTCTGGTCCGATTATAACGATGTGTTCATGATGAGAAAGAAAACCCAGGCCAAACTTCTATGACACGTCGCTTCTCCATTACAACCGTCGGTGCGCACTTTCTCACAGGACTCGTAAATCTCTTCTTCTCCATGACAGACCCCTTTCCCATCCCGGGCGCCACTCCAGCCGCCCGCCCACTCCCCGAAGGGGGCGCTCGGCTGCTCCGGCCCAAATGCTCATCCAAAGTGCTTTGAAATCATCCCTCCTAATTAATATCATTAGTAGTAATGAAGAAAGACATGAAGGAATATTACTGAATCAAAACAATTATGAAAAATCATAGGCGGGCGCAGAGAGGGGGCAGAGGGGCTGTGACCAGTGGCGTAGCTAGGTGGGGGCAGGAGGGGCGGTCCGCCCCGGGTGACACATTTTAGGGGTGACACCTATTCGAACATTTTATAATTGGAATTATATAATTTTAATGATTTATTTAAAAATCATATTTTTATAAAAACATGCACTTGTTCATGTTATACTTCGTTTAAGATAATTTACTTAACAATTAAATTGCAATTATTCTGAATTAAATGCAGTTTTTTAATATATTATAAATAAATGTCATGTGCAAATATATTTTTATTATATAATGTATAAACTTATCATTAATATTTTTTATATTTATGTGTGGGGGAGTGATACCATTAGTTTTGCCCCGGGTGACACAAACTGAAGCTACGCCACTGGCTGTGCCCCCTCCCCTTGAACATTTTCAAAAGGGGCCAAAGCCGTAAGTAATAAAACACTTTTTCGTAAATATTTTCAATCCCTGATTTTCCCTTTTTAACCGCAGTAAATTAGGATACGTTTGCGGAGGAGGCGCTCGTGGTCTGGTAGCGCTCAACATAAAACCACTTCTATTTATTAATAGAAATCGTTAAAGTTATAGTTTAATTCTCTTTGAAGTAATTCAATTTGACTAGTAGAATATGCCACATGGTATAAAAAATTTCATTGGAAAAGGGGACCCAGAAATGTTGTTGGTCTTTTCCCCAGGGAAAGGGGATCCCGAAATGTGGTTGTTGTTTTCGGGTGCGCACATTTAAGTGAATTCAATTTCGGGATAGGCACCATTCCAATCAAGTTAAATAAAGTCCCCTTTATGAACTTAATGAGTATACTACATATGTTAAAGTAAAAGAACCTCTTAGAAAGCTTAAAGTAAGTTAAAGAGAGTACAGAGCGTTTTGAAGGATTTAAATGGAAGAAAGGAAAAAGCTCACGAAGCAAAGCACTTTAATTCTTAATTCATTTTAGGATTCAAGAGCTTCGAATGTGTCTCCCCCAGCAATTTTCTCTTCATATATTCACTGCTAACACTTGTCATGTTATTACAAAACATTCGTATTTCGCGGGTATGTAAAATATTTGCAACAAGTAATCGTTCACAGTGATTCATGAATGGGTACGAATAGATCACACAGGTTGTTTTAACATGTCACTAAGCCTGTAAACACACATTGATGGGATCTTCATTCATAATTTTATCATACTAATAAAATGACATAAAAGATGATAGAAGACTTGATAACGCACGTACGAAGTTAGCATTAAATTCATTCCTCTTATTAACATAGATTAGAATTATATTTCCTACGTTTGGGAACAACATTTGATTGAATTCATTAAAAGATCTACACTATTGTGCAAAATTGCTTTCAATACTTTCAGTGCAAGGCTTCACTGACTTCTTTCTGGTATGAATTATTTTAGACCGTTCATCGACACATGGTTGCTTGAAATAGATTTCAAGCAACAAGCAACAAGTTACAAATTTGTATTTGTATACTACCCTACCAGGGCGACAGAATTCCAATTTTTGCGAACTTCGTATTCAAGCTTATGACAATGTTTTCAAATTCAAACATGGCTGGAGATGAGAGAGATTCTGTATTTGGAAGACTTCGTTAAACATATGAAAAACTATCGGTATAAATTAGAAAACAGAAAATTAGAAACTTCGCTACTCATGTACTTTGCATGAACAATATCTGGTATATGAAAGATGTTTTATAAATATGCTTACTATCACTCTTTATAGATAATGAAAAAATATTGTGATCTGGATAATAACTATCACGTTTTCTAAAACAAAACCAGTGAAATTGGAATGATATCATTCTAGCGATGCATCAAGAAGATTGAATAACATAGAAAACTATTTCAAAAAGCAATCTCGTGTAGTAATTTTTATGTCACTGGAGAAAACGAACTACATGAAGGATGTTCAACAATGTGTCTTTGAAACCAAAGTCTAGAAATCTCAGTCCGAAGCAGAAGAAAATACAAACAACGGAGGAAAAAAATGTCAATATGTTGTACTTCATAACCACAAGAAGATAGGCAGAAGGATGTTGTCGGGATTTGGGTCGGTTAAATAAAGGTTTTGTTTTGACTTGTATTTGTCGTTCAAAATAATGTTTCTTCGTCTTCTATACCACAGTTTTATTGATGTTTGAAGTAATTACGATATTATTGTAATTGTAATAATGCACGGTATTGTTCTGTACCATCAGTCTTCATGATGTATTAACTTCGAAAGGTTTTTGGTAAGCTCATGAATTATAATTTTACTTATCCGACCAATTCCGTCAACATCCTACAGCTAATAACATGTTAATATGGAAATCTAAATTACCTAAGGTAAAACCTCGAATTAATGCGTTAATAAGTAGTGACAAAAGTTATCTTCAGACAGAAAGATAGGAAGTGTAAATAATAATTGTAAAAATACATTCACAAAAACCAGGCTTCGTAAATTTTGAAACATCCGTAAAACAGCAGAGTGGCCTGACTGAACTCACAGAGAATGTTGTTGTTTTTCAAAAATTGATATTTTAATCAAAGTGAAATATGATGATTCTAAACTATAACAAATACTATATGTTCAAACGTCAAACAATCTTGTTTTGAACTTCTTTGAAATTTTATGATATTTTTGTTCACTTTTTGGATGATCTTTTCTTAGCTACACAACTTAAAATTCGGTTTTAATTTAAATTATGACACACTATACATCAGCTCCTCAGGCGGATAACCCAATGTATTTCGCGATGGATATTTCGCAACATCACAATTCAACGCTTTTTATTAAAGAACTGTGGCCTTTCCATCCCCCAAATGATTTACCCCCATCAAATTGCAGAAAAGACAACAAAGTAGGCGGATCCCAAACTGAAGTATAATTTATAGCTCCTATTCTGTCATTTGATTTACAATGTTTTCGTTGATAAGACCTTCATAAAGAATGAAAGAATGTGTGTCTGCAATTGCACTGTCATCTCACCACTTTGATACAACGAAACTTATAGCTCTTTCTTCGAAACTGGGATTTTTAGAAGCACTAAGATATCTGCACATCATGTGAATAGGCCTTGAATGAAATATTTAGACAAGTCTCCGATAAAATTGTGCTTCTCGAATAGGTTTTCGGTACGTTTAAGTTGATTCCACTACACAGAAGAGAAGAAGCGTTAAAAGAAAACAAGTAGCTACAGTAGTCGTGGACACACAACAGATTATTAGACCTATTGCACAAGCTGTTGTGGATATGAACAACCACCTGAAAAGAAGATTACACGATTCCTGTTCACGATCGAAAATTATTATGGAAATATCTCAGAGAGTACATGTAGCAAATTCTCGGTGAGCCATCTTCATTTCATAACTTTGTACGCGACATTCACGAAACGAAAACTGACAACGCCATGCAGCCATTTGAATGCCCGCGCAGTCACATGGACGCCTCCGTGTCAACTACAACAATGTGGTGGCTGCTTACCAGCTGTCACCTCCGGCAACGCAGGGCTTGCGGATCGACTGTCCAAAACACTAAGACACTCTGCAACACACACCGTCACGAGATCTCGAGGAACGAACCGACGACTGCGTCACAAACCACCGAACTGTCCGCGAGCACTGCGCCGACGTGGGTGCGCCGAGTGAGCAGCGGCGTGTGGCCAAGACGAAGTCTCGCGGCCGCCCCTCCCCGCCACGCCGCGCGCCGGCTTCGCTCGCTCCCACCGCCTCACGCGCCGCGCGCGCCATCTGTTGAGCAGTCGCAGAAGCACGACGTTCCGGTGGACTCCTCGATCTCCAAGAAAGAGGAAATGTCGAGCATGGCGTTTGATTGCAATGTTAATTGGTATAATTTATTAGAGGTGGAAAGAAAATTGGAATTAAGGGAAGGGAAACCAATTGAACGAATAGAAGAAGCCTCGATTACATAAGTAACATATCCAACAGTTCGAGTTACTCATACGAACTGGTATTGATAATATTGTTTACGTCATTTGTCTTTGTTTTTAGAGCGTTATAAAACATTTTAAGAGCATTTTATTGATCATTTTTGGCGATAACTTAGGACATCAAAGTCCACCCCTAATAATTAGTAGTACATTTCTATGAAATAATTTATTACAACAAATAAACGAAGTTTTGATGACTGTTATAAGCAGGTTCAATAGAAACCAAATGGAAGTTGAATAGGGATTAATTAAATGGGCAAATTTCAATATTTTCTGTTTCATTAAATAACTATCTGCACTAACTAAATCACTACAAGGCTAGCTCTTATTTAGTATCATAATCACTGCTTCAGAAACTTAACTCGGAGTTCACCTACCCCGCATCTTCCTTCACATATATTAATTGGCGTTAAATATCATAAAATTCAGTATATTAAGCATTATTCGCACAAAAAGTTTAAAGAAAACTACAGACTACAGAATCTATAGACTTTCACGGTAATAGTTAACTTTTCTCCACAGTCTAGGCTACCTTTTCGGTGTTGCCCCGCTGCCCTCTCAGCTTACATCCATTGGCGCCTGACGTCATTTCTTCAATTTTTTCTATCCCATCATGGTACAATTGAAATATGATTAAAGATATTATAGAAGAGTAAAACCTGGTCCTGTACGTTAATTTTCGTTGAAAAATTTGAGCCGTTTTTAAGAAACAGTCGTTTGAGCGCTCTGAAAACGCGTATTTTGAAGCTCATTATTAATTTTGGAAAAATCGACGAATATTTTAGGCTTTCCCAACTGTCAAACTTTCGATGCTGGATTGTTCACAGATGGAAGAACGTTAAAAAACACTTTTTCGTCTCAGAGGATCACAAAATACCCCCAGGGTATTTCCATTGAAATCTAGAAATCGTTCTCGGCAGTATTAGTAGTATAGGTTTCCCTATAAAATGGTAGGGTGTAAAATCCCTTCTAGAGACGCGAATAGAAAGGGACATTTACAAACAAAATTATGCAACTCGCAATGCACACACAGTGTGTATGCGCACCGAGTGGGCCACGGTTACACGAGACGAGCAAGACTAACAGAATATACACCCAATTTTACAGGGAATAAAAATGTCTACTCAGTACATTTTTTAACATAAAACGAAGCAAGTTACAGCCTTCACCTCCCCACAAACACAGAACGGGCACAAAAAAGCCTAGTTTCCAGAGATTGGTATTTATGTTGGGGCCTGGCCAGCCACCCATTACTGGGTGCCTTCTCCTATGTTTTGTATTTTCATTTGCGCTATTTTTGTACACTTGGTGAATGCTTATTTATAAAACTTTATGGAAGTAATTTTTACCATAAAAAATTAATTTCATCACTCTAACTGTGTGGTATTTTGTTACTTGTACTGCTGCCCCTAACTTGGTAGTGGTCCATACATAGTGTCATACTCATGAAATTTACTATTCGAATATAGCTATCATGGACGAGAACTGTGTTTTAAATACTATAATAATTCTTCGGAATTTGGATTGTTGTGAAAAATAAAGTTTCCTAAGATTCAAAATCCATATTTTAAAACATGCCATTCAACAATTATCATAAAGATTGGAGCAGTTTACTGATTACAGTGCTTGCCAGAAGAGTCACAATCATAACTCCAAAATACTACTACAAGTCTGAATGTCTGATACTGATCTTCCTAACATCACAATTAACTTACAAATGCATTTATTTCTAGAAGAGGGGACAAGTCCCATTCATCGCATTCACATATGACCCAGAACATTTTCTTCTCGTTCATGTTGTTTGCAGGACATGATACATTCACATACTGGAAGCATGGAAGAAAATATTCTGCAGCATTTGAACTTTAGTGTAAGCAACTGTGTATGTCTGTGTGTGTGTATGTGTGTGTGTGGGGGGGGGAGGCTACTGATATCAAGTATTCATATTGTTTTGGAATCACTGCAGATAATTTGCTATAACACTAGAACAAAATACAATATTAAGGTATTTTGTAATGCCATATAACGCAAAATTATTGGTGGACCAACTCCACACCGTTTCCAGCATAATGAATATCTTAAAGCAGTTCTATTCAAAATCAATAACAGTATCTATATGCAGGTAAGGAAAAATAAAAACAAAATATAACAATGATACATTTATTTAAAATTTCTTCTCAAATAAACAGTAAAATTCCACATACAATACCTTTAAAATGTGCAAAGTTCAATCTTCATGAATGCCATCAGAAACTTTCCTGATACATACATACAAAGAAAAAAATATTAAAAGCACAAAATTCTGAAGTATTACAGTTCAACAAGTTTCTAAATTATAATGCTAATACAGAATACACTTGTTAAAAATTAAATCTATCAGTCTTGGCTAATGAAAGTAAAATTATCTTTGCTCAAAGCTATTTGTAACTTTTATTTACAACAAAATAGACACACAGTGGCAATCTCATAACTTTGAGGCCTGTTCAAATTCTGTTCACAGGGAAAAACTGCATAGTTGATTATTTCATTGCAGTCAAAATACAATTATGTGAACATACAATCAACATTGGGTGAGATATTAATCTTAAAATTAATTTATGTCTTGATCCATAAACGAAATTATGTAGCAGTTCTGAAAAGTAGAGAAATATTTCTTTCAATCTCTCCTATTTCTAAATTTAAGGTTAACAAAAATTTAACTTGAATGACCATTAAAAAATCTTTCTTCATTGACTTTTGTAGTGTCTTATACTTAGCAATATTGTCCAACAGCCTTATCATGGCTAAAGAAAAATAATGAATACTTGCATAATTTAATAAGTAGCAAATCACTCTAACAATCACCTTAATTAACAAACTCAAGTACCTGAGCACACTTTTAACTTAATCTAATTCTATGAATGTGGTCCTAGGTTTGATTCCCAAAAGGAATTATTTCAGATGTTGAAAGTAAGATTATGGCAACAATCAAAGAGCTCTGAATTTAATGGAGCCAAACTTAACAGAAACAATAAGTAGCCTGACAAAAAAAAAAAAA
>JAHLJT010009436.1:175554945-175754879 GCA_031308135.1 Acheta domesticus | reverse complement strand
AAGTTGCAGAAAGTGTTAAGCTTGCAATAAATCAACTGGTGTATTTGTGCATACCACTAGCGAAAAGTGTGAGAACGAATTTAGTTTAAAGCGCTCGATTATGCGTTTTTGGAATGGGTGGCATCTTGAATATCGGGAGTCCGTCCATAGCCGGTGCTTGCGAGGCAACAGAAGCTTGAGGAAGAGTGGAGGTTCTGGACTTGGGTGGGGCAGCGTGCTCCTATTAGAGTTTTATTTTCGCGACTATAAACTAATCTAAGAATATCAACCTTTTCATCTGATTTCATAAATTACTAATTTGTTCGCTGGAAATATTTTTGTAAAAAATCTCTTAATTTTCGCGTGAGCACAATAGTATCTTCCGTTATCAACGTAAATTTGTCTCAGACAAGGATGAAAATTTCGATACCGATTGTAATCTACGTGCCATAGTTGTCCTCAAGAATATTTCGAAGAGGTAAAATAATGTATGTGATAGCTTGGCTACACACGCCCCCCTCCAAATTTGCAACCCCCTCGCCACTGGTACAGCGTAAGGTAGCAAAAGAGACCCAAGAGGTATTATCAACTCCTTTCGATTCTTGAATCCGTGTCTCCAATTTGCATTCCATAGCCTTATCGTTCAACACTTGGATCAGGTTCTTGGTTCAGAGCGGACTGCTCGCTGCGTTGTGTGTCGCGTGAAAGACAGAAGCCGCGGGCAGAGGTCGCGGCGAGGCGAGGCGCGGCGCGGCGTGGAACAGTTAGAGCCGAGCGCATAGGCAAAAAAGGCGGCGGCTGGGCGTCGCGTCGTAGAGCCGGCACGCGGCGGCCCGTTAGGCGCCTGCGCCCCGCCCCCGCCTTGTCCCCGCCTCCGCCCTCGCCCGCGCTTCGCCCCCGCCCCCGCCTCGCCCTCGTCCCCGGCCTCGCATCCGCCCCGCCCCCGCCCCGCGCCTCGCCCCCGCCCTCGTCCCCGGCCTCGCCCCCGCCCCGCCCCTTTGCCCCGCCCACGACCCCGCCCCGCCTCCGAGCTTGCCCCCGAACATGCCCCCGCTCCGCCCTCGCCCTCGCCCCCGCGCTCGCTTTCCTCGCGGACCTCGCGTCGCCCGCGCCCCTGGACGATCAATGCGCTCCCAAGTCGGTAGAGTTTTCGGGCAGATTCTTGGACAGTTTCTGTACAGAAACTTCAAAACCCTCAACTGGAAGTATAAAGGCCGAAAGTCACACTTACATGTACGTTTCAGGGGCGGGTCCAGCCGATCGGGAAGTGCGGAACCAGATGCAGCTTCCTGACGAGCACAACGCGTCTGGCAGAAAACAACGTGCAACTAGCGTCGGTGATGTAATCACGATTAACGGAATGGATCGCGTTAATAAAATGATACATCTAGGAACACGGCATAGGAACATAGGAACACGGTCGTTTGTTATTTTCTACAAGCTAATAGCTAAGACTATTACGTCAAAAAAAAGACAGTGAACAGCTAAGTCTATTACGTCAAAAAAGAAATTGCATTTAATAAACTTGCATATCATGAATTAAAAGTGTGCGATTGCATTATTTTATTAACGACCAAGATACAAACGATATAGTAACGCACGTTTACATATAAAGTAAATAACTTACAGCGCTAATATGTAATAATTAATATTTTATGGTTTACTAGTTCATTGTGTTTACAGACCTTATTTTGCTAATTTGATACGGAAATTGAAATTTTGGAATGATTTCGTGAATTTATAATTGCCATCATTCACTCGCATTTCACTGTTACGTATCACCTTTTTTAGTGACATAATTATATTCTTCTTTAGTAGCGGTACTCGTAATAGTAATAAGATACACAAGGCACATCGGTTAATATCCTCAAAATGTTATTTTTTGGTGTTATGACATATTCTAAATAGTGTTTGACAACAGACGCTAATAACCTAAAAGTACCGTTTCATCAGCACAATTTACACTGTTATTCACGCTGGTAATTCTCAAATACACCATAAAGAGTTTCATATATTTCTCAAGATTTTAATGGAAACCACTGTCCTCAGTTTTGTTAGCTTTTGCTAGAATTTCCGCAGGAACTTCACAACATTCTTTCATTTTGTACGAACAAATAAGTCCAATAACGATTATGCAATAGAAATAAATATACACTCTGTCTTGTTTATCTGACTGTGTCTTTTCACTTTAGACGCAAAGAAATATAAATTGTTTCAAATTCTCGTTTTATTCAGCAACGAACTAGTAAACCATAAAGTTTTGTAAGCACCACGGGCGTTACTAGATTTTTTGCCTCGAGGGCGACTTCCAAACCCGAGGGCCTCTGGCCCTCGGGTTTGGAAGTCGCCTGAGGGGCAAAAACATCTACTTAACGCCCTTGATACATAAATAACTATTATGTTATCGTATGAAATTGTACGAGTGTCTGTAATATAGAGATATAGATTCTATACATACGTGCCTGGAAATGCGTTCCTATTTAAAATAAGGATTGACAAAACAATACGTCTTACAAAAGAGCTAATCCTACATTAAATCCCACGAGAAGCAATTGCTTGGGAGGTGCATTTCGTGTCTGATGGAAACCTGTTCTTCGGACGGGAAGTAAAGGTAGGGGAACTGTGGCATATTTACAACGACAACTAACATGAATACTGTTATTGAAATAAAAACTTTCCATCTCCCGCGAATATTAGACTCCGAGGATGAGCAGAAAAACCGGTCCCCTGGCGTAACTGTGCAAAAGCGAAGTGCGAAGTCCATTAGGCAGTACGTCTGCTTCGGCCGCCATTATACCAGGAGATCCACAGAAACTAGGCATGGAACTCGAAAACTTGAAATATTTTAGACCTTAAAAATACATTGAAAATACACTATGTAAATTGGGAAAGGACGATATAATTTAGAAACAAACTTATAGAAAAGTGATATGTGTGCAATAGGTTCTTAGATTGCTTAAACTACTCATATACATTTGTTTTCGACGAGAACTATAAATTCGTACTCGTTTATTTCAAGTCAGTATTGAACAAATATTTCCATGACACGCAGTGAGGACGGGCAAGGAAAACTATACTGAGAATCCAGAAACAAAACAAGAGATTTCAGCATTAGGCATCATAAGTTACTTAATAGAAGATCATCAAAAAGCAATTTATAGAAACATGTTTTTTCCTGAAACATATTCCACTTAGATGATGTAAATAAACTGTAATAATCTGTCTTGAAATGATCATCATGGTTAAAAAAAGACTCAGCACTGGACGCTAGCGACGAGCTGGGCCGTCGCCCGCGCACCTGCTGAGCGCTTCAGGCGCAGCCAAGTTCACGCGCGCAACCTTCGCGCCGCCCACACCGCCCCGCACGCGCCCGCACACGCTCACGCCCGCGCCCCGCATCCCCCGCTCCGCGCCCCGCGCCACGCGCCTTGCACCACCCGTCCCGCTCCTCACGCCCCGCGCCCCGCTACCCGCGCCCCGCACCATGCGCCTTGCACCACCCGCCCCACTCCCCGCTCCACGCTCACCGCGCCACGCGCCCCGTGTCCCGCACCACGCGCCGTGCACCACCCGCCCCCGCTCCCCACGCCCCGTGCCTCATGTCCCACATCTCCGCCCCACGCTCCGCGCCAGGCTTCCTACCCCAAAACTGTTGCCCACGCCCTGCACTACCGGCCCCCACCCCCCACCCCGCACCCCATGCCCCGCTCCGCACCCCGCGCCACGCCCCGCACCCCGCGACCCTTACCCCCGCGCCACCGCCCCGCGTCGCCGCCCCGACTCCAAGCTCCACGCACCGCCCCCCGCCCCCGCGCCCCACGACTCACACACACCCTTACCACTAGCCCACACTGGCGCTGAATATTCAAGGGGCGCGGTGCGGCACCCACCGACCAACGCAGGAGCAGCGGCACACGACGCGGGCAGTTGCGCCTTTAAATACCCCACGCGCACAACAGCAATGCGACATTCACGAGGCATCCAATGGTCAAAATTATAGCGTCGATGTTGATAATAAATAAACCCCAAATAACCAATGTTTTTTAACATCGATGTTTAATGTTGGTTTAGCAACCCCTATCATTACATTCGTGCGTACATATTTTATCTTGATAGTGACCGTCCTTATTAATCTATAATTAAAGTTTAACTAAAAACAAAGTTAAAAACACTTCCCCATGTGCGAAATACAGGAAAGCCGAAGGAAATCTCAGAGCATCAGGATCATCTCTGACGAGGGATAGTATTCTGATAGATAAAGGGAAGTAAAACCGCGTTCGTTCGGTTTGAACAAAAACAGTCATACCATCAGTTATTTCATATTTGAACTTTTACAAAATTGGTCGTAATGTATATTTTTCATCCACGAACCTAACATTAAGCACAAAATATTTATGTTAAAAAACATTAGGTTCAATACTTCAACGTTTAAACATCGATATTTATGGAAATATGATTGAAATCACCGGCATTGATGCCGCATTCCTAATTCAAACTTCGCTCTAGAAAGCGATGAGAATGCCTGCGTGAAATGGTTACAAACATAGAATTCCGTCTGATATTGGTTCAGTTGAGGACGCATAGGGAAATTCGGAACACGACCTTCATGTTTTCTCAGAATAAATATTGTGGGTCGCACATGCAAAGTGACACCTAAAAAATTGTCATATTTGAATTAAGAGAAGATATTCAGAAAAAGTACATTTTTACTAGATAGTAAAATATCATTAAGATAACTAGTTCACAAGTCAGGCAATGTATAGTTTGCTGTGTAATAAACTTGATCATTGGCCGCAAATAAATACCTCTGCTCTGGACTAAACCGTTCCTGCGTAATGACAATAGTTTAGAAGTCACATTTCTTGTGCTCCGATGAGTTGGAGTAGAAATACAGTGAGTTCATATTGACGTGAACCCCGAAAAAAACAAGTATTATTCACACGAATTTTCAAAGAATCATAATGATGTCTTTAAAAGTTATTTCTGAAGTTATACGTGAGCACATCCGCGCACTCCATCATTGTGTTATTGTTGAAGAAAATGGACATGTAGAGCCTGTGCTACTCGGACTGTTTGAGTTCGCCGCCTTCTCCCACCGAAAAATGCAAGAAAAAATAAACTAGGGGGCCATCCTTAAATTATATACGAATGCTCGACGGCTTGCAGTTAGTATTTCCTTCCCCTACAAGCGAATCATCTGCTGCACACTGCTTCCTCGTCAACTGCGTCCTACGGTCGCTGCCGCGATGAATCTCCTCAGCTGACAGCGACTCTGATCATCGAACTCGCGTGAATGAAGACACAATGACAGGGTATTAATGCACAATCTCGGACCTACATTCCTAGAGTCCCCCAGGATAGAAGGAAGCCCGTTATTTTTTAAAACAATATTTGTAATTGTTTATGGATATTTACAAAGTAATATTTTTTATTTCCAAGGCGAACATTTATTTTCGTAATAATGTTGATTATATATATATATATACATATATATATATATATATATATATACTGTGTATTATATGTTTCATGCACTGATGAAAGAGGCTTATGCCCTCCCGACGGCGACCGGACCACTGCGCGCCGCCTCCGGAACCATGGAAGGCCTTCGTCGCGCCGTGCCGCGCCACGCGCGAGTGTTTTGTTTGTTTCCCGGCGCATTTGCATCGCATTTACGCGCGATGCCATGCGCCAGAGGGCAGCCTCCGAGCGCGCGCATTGTCTCAGAACCACAACAGAGGCGAGGCGAGGCGGGGCGAGGCGGGGCGGGGCGGGGCGGGGCGGGGCGGGGCGGGGCGGGGCGGGGCGGGGCGGGGCGGGGCGGGGCGGGCGGGCGGGGCGGGGCGGGTTAAGGTTCACCCAGCACTCCCACGCCTCCCGCCTCTGACGACACTCAAACGTGCCTTGTACATAACAAGTTTAATTAGTTGTGTTTTAAATGAGTTTCCATAGAAATGCTACGTCGGTTTGGAGATGAACTGAAATACCACTTTTATCTCGTACTAATCATTTCAAAATGAAGCATACTAGAGAAATATAGGATAAGAAGCACGTAGTACTAATTTCTTTCCGGCGTGGTATAAAATATTGTATTTAAGATATTGCTGTAATGCGGATAAGAAAATTAAAATTTGTATGCATCTGCCTTTCTGTTTGCTTTATCAAATTAGATATCGACTGGGACCTGAGCGTTTTCGTCCACTGATGGGCCCAGCGGACTTGGTTTAGGCCGAGGTTTACACGGTGTCCGGAAAAGCCGCAGAAGCGGTTGCAAAGCGCACGGCAACGCGAGCGCGGAAGTTGGGCTGGAGATATTCTCTTTGGGCTGGACCTGCGCCACGGGGCCTCTTGCAGTTGCAACGTTCAGTGAAAGACACATCACAAGACCGCTACATCACCTGCGCTACCAACGTGAAATCTTCCCGTTGCGTGCGCTGAGAGTGAAGTGCTTCGTTGGACGGAGTGAAATAGGCGGTACTGCTGGGGGGCAACGCGAGGCAGAGCCGTCCGGGGCGGGAGGGGCAGCGTGATAGGTGATTGTGATAAATAAGAGCCTCCCTGGGCAACGCCTAGTAGCGAATGAAATGGAAGTCGCTCCCGCTCTTTTCACTTTTGCATGGCCGTGGCTTCGCCGAACCGCGCCCGGGCCTCCGCGAAGGGGAAGGCGCTGGCGCAGGTGGGGGCGGGGGCGCGGGCGAGGACGAGGGCGAGGGCGGGTGGGGCGACGCTCCCGGCCAACCTGTCTTCCCAAATACGGGCGGCGGCCACTGCACGCGGCCACACACAGGTGACGCAACGGCGCGGAATAGACGCGCCCGGTGCTCGCTCCCGGAGCTGCAGGGCGCGCGCCGCCACCCAGGCCTTTGGCAGACACCTCCACGCGCCATCAGCTAAACCCGACAATGGAAACTAAAACGCGTAAGTCACTAACGACTGCAATTCTTACTAAATTTCCTGTATGCCTTTAATACCAAAATATAAATTAAAACATTGTCGGCCCGTGGCCGAGATCGCTAAGTCAGTAGTGCCGTAGTGATCTTGGACCATGGGGTCGCGAGTTCGAGTCCCGCCTCGGGTATGGTTGTATGTGTTCGTCCTTTCACCCCCTTATCATCACCATATCATTTCATCCTCATACCATAACGTTACAACCAATAGTGGTCGCTAATGACTTAGTAGTTAATGCAACCTTAAATAACAAAATAAATAAATAAATAAATAAAACACTGAATAATTTCAATGTTGCCACTAAGTAGCGATGTCTCTTGTTGTTTTTAAAAATTATAATTTACAAAGACATTTTTTTTTCAAATTCCAATGGGCTTTTATGTAAGAAAACAGAAAATAAAAAGAGTATTATAAAAGTTACATAAAAACAATGATTTTTATAAAAAATGCGTACTAAATATTCAGGGTTTTTTCTTATTTGTGGACAAGCTTTTCAATCTCTTCTTCGACGAAAGTTACTGCCAATGATGTGAGATGGCCAGAATTTTGCTTTGAAGTTCTCATTGGTCTGGAGGCCCATTCTTCAATTCAAGGAAGAAAAGATTCGGTGCTAAATGAGGACTATAAATCGACAGATCACGCACGTCTCTTGTGCCACAGAGGTTGTTGCATTGTGAGTGTGGGCGTTGACCAGAACGAGGACGTCTCCAGAAGTCAGCGTTCTTCTTTTGTTTGAAAGCTATCACCGCACACTCGACTCATTCTTTGGTGAATTTCTGCTGCGCTATTCCCTTCTTCCCGAAGGAAAGCGAATATCGACTTCGCAGCTCACACTTCGCGGGGCTTCCATCGTACCAGCCATCTCAAGATCTTACAGCTCAGCTTAAATTGGCGATATGGCCGGTAGAGGCAGACGATATGGTGAAAGCTATACGCAAACGATCTCTGCACATCATCAAATGCTCCTCCTTGACTAGTGGTTTAACGGCTCGATCAGAGGTTGAATATAACGGCCTACGTATTTAGTAATACAAAGTAAAAAAACAACAGAATCTGTCGTTAGAGAAGAAACTAGCAAACCACACTCGCTGTAGAAGGCAGTGCGTTGATAACAAGAACACAAAATACAGGATGTGTTAAAGCATTCACGGACATACGTGTTATTTGTAATAATATGCACATCTGTCTTAGTTGTGCTGACTCAAGGATGTTATATATTACTCGTCCATGTTGAAGGCTACAGCCTCGCCGAGCTTGCGAAGTGATGCGAAATCTAATATTGTCTTAATGTTGTGGTCAAACGCCCTTAACGTGATGTTCGACACTTTCAAGAACATTAAGAATGAATCGCGGCGACCTGAGAGATCAGCGCTTTACAGCTTTTGATTAGCTGATTTTGGGGTTGTAGTTATCAATACAGTAAAGTCTCGCTTTCGAGGACCTCATGACCTTTCTCGCTACCGAGCTTATTAGGCCGTGTCCCGTTCTTGGTGGACTTACCCCCTCCCCCTCCTCCAGCAAAGAGTAGAGCAGTGTCGTGAAGAAGACAAACGATAGGTTTTTGGCAAAGAGACCCGATGGTGGATTTTTATTAACTTGACAATGATTTCGATGTTAACTTTAGCGTAGCTGGTTTAAGTATGATTGATACCCCTTTCGCACCTAGCATTCCGCTCATTCGCCACTGACCGAAAGCCCATTGGGTGCACCCCTCTTTACCTGCGGTCGCTCACACGAGGCGAAGATCGACCTCAATTCCAGTGTCTTTTACCTATTCGAATCTACAGTCATCATAAAGGTATGCTGTATTTTGTATGTTATGAGACAAAAGTTCATCAGCCTTTTTTAGCAAAGCAGCGACATTTCGTTAGTGATATTTTGGTTCTGGTCCGATTATAACGATGTGTTCATGATGAGAAAGAAAACCCAGGCCAAACTTCTATGACACGTCGCTTCTCCATTACAACCGTCGGTGCGCACTTTCTCACAGGACTCGTAAATCTCTTCTTCTCCATGACAGACCCCTTTCCCATCCCGGGCGCCACTCCAGCCGCCCGCCCCACTCCCCGAAGGGGGCGCTCGGCTGCTCCGGCCCAAATGCTCATCCAAAGTGCTTTGAAATCATCCCTCCTAATTAATATCATTAGTAGTAATGAAGAAAGACATGAAGGAATATTACTGAATCAAAACAATTATGAAAAATCATAGGCGGGCGCAGAGAGGGGGCAGAGGGGCTGTGACCAGTGGCGTAGCTAGGTGGGGGCAGGAGGGGCGGTCCGCCCCGGGTGACACAATTTTAGGGGTGACACCTATTCGAACATTTTATAATTGGAATTATATAATTTTAATGATTTATTTAAAAATCATATTTTTATAAAAACATGCACTTGTTCATGTTATACTTCGTTTAAGATAATTTACTTAACAATTAAATTGCAATTATTCTGAATTAAATGCAGTTTTTTTAATATATTATAAATAAATGTCATGTGCAATATATTTTTATTATATAATGTATAAACTTATCATTAATATTTTTTATATTTATGTGTGGGGGAGTGATACCATTAGTTTTGCCCCGGGTGACACAAACTGAAGCTACGCCACTGGCTGTGCCCCCTCCCCTTGAACATTTTCAAAAGGGGCCAAAGCCGTAAGTAATAAAACACTTTTTCGTAAATATTTTCAATCCCTGATTTTCCCTTTTTAACCGCAGTAAATTAGGATACGTTTGCGGAGGAGGCGCTCGTGGTCTGGTAGCGCTCAACATAAAACCACTTCTATTTATTAATAGAAATCGTTAAAGTTATAGTTAATTCTCTTTGAAGTAATTCAATTTGACTAGTAGAATATGCCACATGGTATAAAAAATTTCATTGGAAAAGGGGACCCAGAAATGTTGTTGGTCTTTTCCCCAGGGAAAGGGGGATCCCGAAATGTGGTTGTTGTTTTCGGGTGCGCACATTTAAGTGAATTCAATTTCGGGATAGGCACCATTCCAATCAAGTTAAATAAAGTCCCCTTTATGACCTTAATGAGTATACTACATATGTTAAAGTAAAAGAACCCCTTAGAAAGCTTAAAGTAAGTTAAAGAGAGTACCGAGCGTTTTGAAGGATTTAAATGGAAGAAAGGAAAAAGCTCACGAAGCAAAGCACTTTAAATTCTTAATTCATTTTAGGATTCAAGAGCTTCGAATGTGTCTCCCCCAGCAATTTTCTCTTCATATATTCACTGCTAACACTTGTCATGTTATTACAAAACATTCGTATTTCGCGGGTATGTAAAAATATTTGCAATAAGTAATCCTTCACAGTGATTCATGAATGGGTACGAATAGATCACACAGGTTGTTTTAACATGTCACTAAGCCTGTAAACACACATTGATAGGATCTTCATTCATAATTTTATCAATACTAATAAAATGACATAAAAGATGATAGAAGAAGATAACGCACGTAAGAAGTTAGCATTAAATTCATTCCTCTTATTAACATAGATTAGAATTATATTTCCTACGGTTGGAACTACATTTGATTGAATTCATTAAAAGATCTACACTATTGTGCAAAATTGCTTTCAATACTTTCAGTGCAAGGCTTCACTGACTTCTTTCTGGTATGAATTATTTTAGACCGTTCATCGACACATGGTTGCTTGAAATAGATTTCAAAGTTACAAATTTGTATTTGTATACTACCCTACCAGGGCGATAGAATTCCAATTTTGCGAACTTCGTATTCAAGCTTATGACAATGTTTTCAAATTCAAACATGGCTGGAGATGAGAGAGATTTCTGTATTTGGAAGACTTCGTTAAACATATGAGAAAACTATAGAAAATTAGAAACTTCGCTACTCATGTACTTTGCATGAAAACAATGTCTGGTATATGAAAGATGTTTTATAAATATGCTTACTATCACTCTTTATAGGTAATAAAAAAATATTGTGATCTGGATAATAACTATCACCGTTGTCTAAAACAAAACCAGTGAAATTGGAATGGCATCACTCTAGCGATGCATCAAGAAGATTGAATAACATAGAAAACTATTTTCAAAAAGCAATCTCGTGTAGTAATTTTATCACACTGGAGAAAACGAACTACATGAAGGATGTTCAACAATGTGTCTTTGAAACCAAAGTCTAGAAATCTCAGTCCGAAGCAGAAGAAAATACAAACAACGGAGGAAAAAATGTCAATAGTTGTACTTCATAAACCACAAGAAGATAGGCAGAAGGATGTTGTCGGGATTTGGTCGGTTTAAATAAAGGTTTTTGTTTTGACTTGTATTTGTCGTTCAAAATAATGTTTCTTCGTCTTCTATACCACAGTTTTATTGATGTTTGAAGTAATTACGATATTATTGTAATTTGTAATAATGCACTGTATTGTTCTGTATCATCAGTCTTGATGATATATTAACTTCGAAAGATTTTTGGCAAGCTCATGAATTATAATTTTACTTATCCGACCAATTTCCGTCAACATCCTACAGCTAAAATCATGTTAATATGGAAATCTAAATTACCTAAGGTAAAACCTCGAATTAATGCGGTAATAATTAGTGACATAAAGTTATCTTCAGACAGAAAGAATAGGAAGTGTAAATAATAATTGTAAAAATACATTCACAAAAACTCAGGCTTCGTAAATTTGGAAACATCCGTAAACAGCAGAGTGGCCTGACTGAACTCACAGAGAATGTTGTTGTTTTTTCAAAAATTGATATTTTAATCAAAGTGAAATATGATGATTCTAAACTGTGACAAATACTATATGTTCAAACGTCAAACAACCTTGTTTTGTATTTCTTTGAAATTTTATGATATTTTTGTTCACTTTTTGGATGATCTTTTCTTAGCTACACAACTTAAATTCGGTTTTAATTTAAATTATGACACACTCTACATCAGCTCCTCAGGCGGATAACCCAATGTATTTCGCGATGGATATTTCGCAACATCGCAAATTCAACGCTTTTTATTAAAAGAACTGTGGCCTTTCCATCCCCCAAATGATTTACCCCCATCAAATTGCAGAAAAGACAACAAAAGTAGGCGGATCCCAAACTGAAGTATAATTTATAGCTCCTATTCTGTCATTTGATTTACAATGTTTTCGTTGATAAGACCTTCGTAAAGAATGAAAGAATGTGTGTCTGCAATTGCACTGTCATCTCACCACTTTGATACAACGAATCTTATAGCTCTTTCTTCGAAAACTGGGATTTTTAGAAGCACTAAGATATCTGTACATCATGTGAATAGGCCTTGAATGAAATATTTAGACAAAGTCTCCGACAAAATTGTGCTTCTCGAATAGGTTTTCGGTACGTTTAAGTTGATTCCACTACACAGAAGAGAAGAATCGTTAAAAGAAAACAAGTAGCTACAGTAGTCGTGGACACACAACAGATTATTAGACCTATTGTACAAGCTGTTGTGGATACGAACAACCACCTGAAAGACGATTATACGATTCCTGTTCACGATCGAAAATTATTATGGAAATATCTCAGAGAGTACAGGTAGCAAATTCACAACTCGGTGAGCCATCTTCATTTCATAACTTTGTACGCGACATTCACGAAACGAAAACTGACAACGCCATGCAGCCATTTGAATGCCCGCGCAGTCACATGGACGCCTCCGTGTCAACTACAACAATGTGGTGGTTGCTTACCAGCTGTCACCTCCGGCAACGCAGGGCTTGCGGATCGACTGTCCAAAACACTAAGACACTCTGCAACACACACCGTCACGAGATCTCGAGGAACGAACCGACGACTGCGTCACAAACCACGGAACTGTCCGCGAGCACTGCGCCGACGTGGGTGCGCCGAGTGAGCAGCGGCGAGCACAGAGCACCAAAGCATAGAGCGCCCACTCCCATGCTAAGAGAGCGGACGAGTAAACGCTTCCCAGGGACACCGGGCGCAGCACCGTCGACTCCCCACTCCTCTCCCCTCTCCAGAATTCCACCCACTCCATTACATGTGCCAATCAAAAGGCGTCACCCCACTCCGCCCCCCATGCGATGTGTTCCAATCACCCTACTGTCAGCTCGTAAGCGGGAGTTCAAAATTAAATTATTTTTTCCGGCCTTCCTTATAGACATATTAAAAATTTACAGCATTTACTTAACTAATTACGTAATTGACTCTTATTGTGCCTACTTATTTAAGGAGTCACTATATGTTTCTTTACTTGAATCCCAAAAACATTGAATTTGTAGGAATAGGTATCTAGAGGGTTCTTAATCATAAATGACATGAGCTAGGAATATGAGACAATCATAATAATTACACAGAACAATTATTACTAAAACACATTTATTTACTCCAAAAGTGTAAATAGGTTAACAGCAAATCAAACCAATGAAAGACATTAGACCACTATGTTTAATTACAGAAATAGCATTGTGTGCATTGACAAGAAGTTTTTGCAATGAATATATTTGCTTTACACATGAAGTCATTTGATCCATTACTATTAAGAATTTAACAAAAGCAAAATTTCAGCACTTTTTCTTATACAAGAATTTTCAAACAAATGGTGACATCCAAGTTGAAAAAAAATTGATTTCCAAAAGCCAGAAAAATAAAACAATTACTTTCCATTACATAAAAATATTCACCATACAACAATCCAATAAACTGAACACATTGAATGTTATTAAAGGAACACAACTAATTAAATTTCATATGAACAATCAACACACAATCAGAATGAACTTGAGTTTTCACACATGATTATACACATTACTGGTTCAACTTTTACAATATTTTCATCAGATCTGAACTAGCAACATCAACACAGAAACTTAAGACAGCAGCAATAACTAGACAATTACAAGCAGACTCTCCTATGAAATACTAAGCAAGTCTTAAGTACACTTCTGAAAACTAATGAAATAACAAGGATAAACCAATTAACAATTAATAATTCAAACTTAAATATAAATGAAAGGTTGAGAATGAATGTGGCCAAACCTAATTAATAATAATACAATTTTAAATTAATACCCAAACTGAATTGCATGAAATTATTGAATTACTTATTAAAAAAATTAAATGAAATCTATACATTAGTCACAATCGGTAATTTTAGAAATTGACATAAAACAAAAAGAATTACTTTCCTGAAAATAGTACTGAATATAGTCAAATTATTGAATTACTTGTCACAGAATATGAATTAAATGAAAACTACACATTGGTTACAATTGACAATTTTACAAATGAGCATAATACAAAAACCTGATTTGTATCATTACTACCGAACAGAGAAATTAATGAAATACATATTATAAAATCAGATTAAGATGTTTTTACAATCAGCAATTTTACAACTTTTTATTATATTTATTTACGTCAAAAACAGTTTGAAACTCTGTGTGACGAGCTATAGGGAGAAGTGAAATTTGTGTACATTTTCATAATTCTGTGATCTCAATCCTAAACCATATTCAAGTAGAATTTTGAATACAGAAAAAAAGAGCATCCTTTTTCCAAGTTTTGTCAACAAAATATTCACTCCTTTACAGTAAAATATATTTTCAAATGTAAATTAGCTATAAATTTGTGCCCTTAACCCTCATCACGTTCTTCATGGAAGAATAATACTTCTTGCCGGAAAAATATTGAAAACGATAATTTGAATAACTATATTTCCCACTGAAATTCAGAAGACCTTCTGAACTAGTACAAGAAGTTTACTTCAACAACTACTAATAGAAGACACTCACATTTCTGTCGCTTTTGGTTTCAGAGCAGCACATAACAAACTGAAATGAAAGAAGTTAAATTTTTAGACAGCCATGCAAATTCATTGCTGTTTCATGCTGTTATGGCACCTTGCATGTCTCTGCGAAAAGAACGTACACGCCCTTGCGTCCTGCAAAAACTCTTCTGCAGCAGAAGGCGTTGTCTGGCAAACCTTCTGCAGCGTGGTGTAAGGAATTTGTCTCTGGTAATGCATACAGAGCGTAATCCAAATCCACATGAATTGGAACCTTCAAAAAGAAAACACTACCGTAATCTGCTGTATTTATTTCCCAACAAACATACCCAGCAATTAAATTCTACCTCACCTGAGGACAACTGACGTCTTGCACTTTTCTTAGTGGTACACATCACCTAAATAAGTAAAAATAGTTATTAAACAAAAATAAAGAGAAATAAAGCACAACTAATAAAATTTCAACATACCTCCAAATGCCTTATCCACTTTCTTTTATTTGATGACTCACACAGGGCATCTTCCTTAGAAGAGGTTTGAATTTCTGGAACTAAGGAAAAATTCATAAAAGATTGTGTTCAAAATGAGTTGAAAGAAACACTTAATAAAAATACCACCACTATTTAACTTACATTCAAAATTCTCTCCATCTCCATCGAAGCCCCTTCATGCACGGTTTTATCTGGAACAACAGAATATTTACATACAACATAAAAATGAAAATTTCTCATTTGAGTTCATAATAAAGGATATGTTGCGCTAAAAATGTAGTTATGTATTAACTTCCACAATAATTGTGAACAATGATGTGAAGCGGCTCATTATTAAAAATTTCTTACCTGGCAAAAAAAGTGTAGGGACAGCGTTTTTTTTAGCCCCAGAAGTAATTCCTGGCATTTACTTCCTTCAGAGAAATGCCGATCATAGACATACATTCGATTGCGACTCTTGCGGTGTTATATTCGAAATCACTGGATTACCGGAAGCATTAATCCAACTCGCGAACAATTCTTGGTCACTTCGAGGAAAGCCATATCTCGTACTAAAATGATTACCGCAATTCAATACGGCACATTTAATTTTCTTTCGTGAAATATTAGCCATATTTTGAATGAGTTAATGTAGCACGAGAAGCAAAAACACCTGTATCACCAGATGAACACAAAGAATCGCGTGCGCAAGAATAGAAAGTAACGGACAACATGAAATTCTTCCCTTTGAAAACTGCTCCACAGACTTCCTATCTTTCACGGAGTGTACGACGAATACGCTCGCACCGCGCCTGGTGGGTAAGGGTATCGTTTACCTCGTCCGCCCTGGCCTATATGAGTGCTCCATCTATCTTAGTTTGTCTATGGCGGCGAGTGGCCAAGACGAAGTCTCGCGGCCGCCCCTCCCCGCCTCGCCGCGCGCCGGCTTCGCTCGCTCCCACCGCCTCACGCGCCGCGCGCGCCATCTGTTGAGCAGTCGCAGAAGCACGACGTTCCGGTGGACTCCTCTCCAAGAGGAAATGTCGAGCATGGCGTTTGATTGCAATGTTAATTGGTTGTATAATTTATTAGAGGTGGAAAGAAAATTGGAATTAAGGGAAGGGAAACCAATTGAACGAATAGAAGAAGCCTCGATTACATAAGTAACATATCCAACAGTTCGAGTTATTCATCCGAACTGGTATTGATAATATTGTTTACGTCATTTGTTTTTAGAGCGTTATAAAACATTTTAAGAGCATTTTATTGATCATTTTTGGCGATAACTTAGGACATCAAAGTCCACCCCTAATAATTAGTAGTACATTTCAATGAAATAATTTATTACAACAATAAAATAAACGAAGTTTTGATGACTGTTATAAGCAGTGGCGTAGCGTCAGGGGACGCTGAGATGCTGAGCATCCCCGTATATAAGAACCTTAAATACTGTATTGATAATCTTACAAGTGGTCTGTTGAGCGAAACACTTTTTGTATTAATTTAAAATTGATTTCCTATGATTGAATTCGGCGGGCTGTTGAAGCTGGCCTCTGATTGGTGGGAAGCTAAAATACTTCAGCGTCGGCCGCCAGATTGCGACGAGCAATGACGCATGCGCAGATGGCGAGGTCCCCCTCTCCCCTCTTCACCCCTGGCCCAGAGAAACCCGACTGCTTTACGCTAGCGTCTACTGCGGAAAGAAGCTCGTTGTGCACGAGAGCGCAGCACACTTCAGGCGTTCGGTAAATTATCTTTCTCTCTCTCACTCGGGAGTCCCCGCTTGGTCATGGGTACAAACTGTAGAAATAGTGCCTGACTACTATTTCTTAATTAATATCCAAGAAATTGTATTATCTCTTAAATAGATTACATATTATTTAAGTCTGCAATGTATAAATTAACAAATGGTCTTATTGCCATTCGCGTATAAGAATTAAAGCTGAGCCATTGTATAATTTGCTTTCAAGACATCGGCAGCCCTGACTGCTGTGAGGATTTTGTGGGAAGCGCCTACACCGTCGTAAGCAATCGAGATCGTGGAAGTAGTCCCAGTGTATCTGCCTTGTGTTGCGTTCGCCTGTTAGACGAAGTAGTTGATAGTGACATTTTGTGTGTTATTGTTGAGCATCCCCAAACGTGTGAGTCACGCTACGCCACTGGTTATAAGCAGGTTCAATAGAAACCAAATGAAGTTGAATAGGGATTAATTAAATGGGCAAATTTCAATATTTTCTGTTTCATTAAATAACTATCTGCACTAACTAAATCACTACAAGGCTAGCTCTTAATTAGTATCATAATCACTGCTTCAGAAACTTAACTCGGAGTTCACCTACCCCGCATCTTCCTTCACATATATTAATTGGCGTTAAATATCATAAAATTCAGTATATTAAGCATTATTCGCACAAAAAGTTTAAAGAAAACTACAGACTACAGAATCTATAGACTTTCACGGTAATAGTTAACTTTTCTCCACAGTCTAGGCTACCTTTTCGGTGTTGCCCCGCTGCCCTCTCAGCTTACATCCATTGGCGCCTGAACGTCATTTCTTCAATTTTTCTATCCCATCATGGTAAAATTGAAATATGATTAAAGATATTATAGAAGAGTAAAACCTGGTCCTGTACGTTAATTTTCGTTGAAAAATTTGGAGCCGTTTTTAAGAAAACGTCGTTTGAGCGCTTCTGAAAACGCGTATTTTGAAGCTCATTATTAATTTTGGAAAAAATCGACGAATATTTTAGGCTTTCCCAACTGTCAAACTTTCGATGCTGGATTTGTTCACAGATGGAAGAACGTTAAAAAAACACTTTTTCGTCATCAGAGGATCACAAAATACCCCCAGGGGTATTTCCATTGAAATCTAGAAATCGTTTCTCGGCAGTATTAGTAGTATAGGTTTCCCTATAAAATGGTAGGGTGTAAAATCCCTCTAGAGACGCGAATAGAAAGGGACATTTACAAACAAAATTATGCAACTCGCAATGCACACACAGTGTGTATGCGCACCGAGTGGGCACGGTTACACGAGACGAGCAAGACTAACAGAATATACACCCAATTTTACAGGGAATAAAAATGTCCTACTTCAGTACATTTTTTAACATAAAACTAAGCAAGTTACAGCCTTCACCTCCACCCAAACACAGAACGGGACAAAAAAGCCTAGTTTCCAGAGATTGGTATTTATGTTGGGGCCTGGCCAGCCACCCCATTACTGGGTGCCTTCTCCTATGTTTTGTATTTTCATTTGCTGCTATTTTTTGTACACTTGGTGAATGCTTATTTATAACAACTTTATGGAAGTAATTTTTACCATAAAAAATTAATTTCATCACTCTACTGTGTGGTTATTTTGTTACTTGTACTGCTGCCCTAACATTGGTAGTTGTCCATACATTAGTGTCATACTTCATGAAATTTACTATTAGAATATAAGCTTCATGGAGAGAACTGTGTTTTAAATACTATAATAATTCTTCGGAATTTTGGGATTGTTGTGAAAAATAAAAGTTTCCAAGATTCAAAATCCATATTTTAAAACATGCCATTCAACAATTATCATAAAGATTGGAGCAGTTTACTGATTACAGTGCTTGCCAGAAGAGTCACAATCATAACTCCAAAATACTACTACAAAGTCTGAATGTCTGATACTGATCTTCCTAACATCACAATTAACTTACAAATGCATTTATTTCTAGAAGAGGGGACAAGTCCCATTCATCGCATTCAAATATGACCCAGAACATTTTCTTCTCGTTCATGTTGTTTGCAGACATGATACATTCACCTACTGGAAGCAGTGGAAGAAAATATTCTGCAGCATTTGAACTTTTAGTGTAAGCAACTGTGTATGTCTGTGTGTGTGTATGTGTGTGTGTGGGGGGGGGAGGCTACTGATATCAAGTATTCATATTGTTTTGGAATCACTGCAGATAATTTGCTATAACACTAGAAACAAAATAACAATATTAAGGTATTTTGTAATGCCATATAACAGCAAAATTATTGGTGGACCAACTCCACACCGTTTCCAGCATAATGAATATCTTAAAGCAGTTCTATTCAAAAATCAATAACAGTATCTATATGCAGGTAAGGAAAAAATAAAAACAAAATTATACCAATGATACATTTATTTAAAATTTCTTCTCAAATAAACAGTAAAATTCCACATACAATACCTTTAAAATGTGCAAAGTTCAATCTTCATGAATGCACTCAGAAACTTTCCTGATACATACATACAAAGAAAAAAAATATTAAAAGCACAAAATTCTGAAGTATTACAGTTCAACAAGTTTCTAAATTATAATGCTAATACAGAATACACTTGTTAAAAAATTAAATCTATCAGTCTTGGCTAATGAAGTAAAATTATCTTTGCTCAAAGCTATTTGTAACTTTTATTTACAACAAAATAGACACACAGTGGCAATCTCATAACTTTGAGCCTGTTCAAATTCTGTTCACAGGGAAAAACTGCATAGTTGATTATTTCATTGCAGTCAAAATACAATTATGTGAACATACAATCAACATTGGGTGAGATATTAATTTAAATTAATTTATGTCTTGATCCATAAACGAAATTATGTAGCAGTTCTGAAAAGTAGAGAAATATTTCTTTCAATCTCTCCTATTTCTAAATTTAAGGTTAACAAAAATTTAACTTGAATGACCATTAAAAAATCTTTCTTCATTGACTTTTGTAGTGTCTTATACTTAGCAATATTGTCCAACAGCCTTATCATGGCTAAAGAAAAATAATGAATACTTGCATAATTTAATAAGTAGCAAATCACTCTAACAATCACCTTAATTAACAAACTCAAGTACCTGAGCACACTTTTAACTTAATCTAATTCTATGAATGTGGTCCTAGGTTTGATTCCCAAAAGGAATTATTTCAGATGTTGAAAGTAAGATTATGGCAACAATCAAAGAGCTCTGAATTTAATGGAGCCAAAACTTAACAGAAACAATAAGTAGCCTGACAAAAAAAAAAAAAATGTAATCCCATACTCTTTCAACAAAAGTGCTGTAAGTATACTGTAAAAAAAGTAATTCCAAGAATACACATTAATTTTATGTTAAAAATATGCTACATTTTTAGAAAAATTTCTGTTCATTTGTTGGAAAAAGATAAATGAATACCATCAGAAATGAATATCTCCTTTTTAAGGTATTAAAGGAAATGTAAAGGGCTTCTTCACCTAACAAGTACCTAAGAACTGCATTTGAACAAGGATCAAATTCTGAATAAACTGAAGTTTAATAAGCAATTATGCTTTTTGGCAACACTGTCATTAAGCAAAATAATAGTCCATTTTTATTATTGTTCTTTGAAATGAAAACAGAATTGATGTTTGCAGCAATAAGCAAGTTTAACAATTTCATTCATGACCATCTAGCAATCACTACATCATTATTTCAAACATTCCTGTAAAGTCTACCAGTACGGTATAATGGAAATTTAGTCTTCTACAGTTTATAAGGATACATTCTTGAATATCAACACATAAAAAAAATCCCAGTCCTCATCCTATCCTGTGTAAATTTATCTTTGTTTAAATTAATAAACTGAATAAAAATCAAATAATATTCTAAGATTATTTTTACTTTTAGTAATTTGGCTAAATTGATTATGTGAACCGCAATTCCTACTCAAATATCCTGCACTGAAATATCACGTCATGAGCAACACAACGAACATCTGAAAATCCCTGAAGTGGTACCTAGAAAATGCACTGCAGGATTTCTGTTGGCATTTTGTATTTGAATCCTTAACTCTGTACAATAATTAGAAGTGTAATTTCCTCACAGGAATGGCTGTTTTGACAAAATTTATACATATGTGCCTCATATGCACCTCGACTAATCTGCGGACTAGAAGATTACTTGATGTAAAGAAATCCAACAAGAACTACGTCATCTTTGGGCCACATAATAGAATAGCTAATATTGTCAATTTGATAGCTCCAAACGTTGAGTTCTTCGATAAATCTTTGTTTAGTTTCAAACGTAATATTAAACAATTCTTTTAATCTTCCAATATTTATACTTTTTGTGTAATGAAAATTTGTTATATATATTATACTATATTGTGAAAACTTGATTGTATAATGCCGATTGGCGTAAAATAAATAAATAAATAAATAAATAAATATGTAGTATTACCTGAACAAAAGAAATAATTTCTTCCTCGCCACTACAAAAACAAAATCATCAGTATTGTACTCACACTCACTCACATATATTAAAGAGAAACACAGTACTAAAAACATTTTTTAATTACTTAAACAACACAACCGTAATTATGTTCTATTAAAAGTAATGAGCACAAAATAAATAACATATTTAGAAACTCAATGAATAATTAAAAGAATAACTAATAAATTCATCATACTGCAAAAAAAAGTTCTAAATATTTTCTGCACCAACTACAGAATTAAAACGAAAGAAATCACACTGTTCTGAAATACATATCTTGGAATCCTAATAACATCGATGCCCTGTGACAATTTCAAACTAGCAGTGCTACAATAGCTCACCTTTCTCACATTATTTGTAACTTTTACAATTTTCGAACATTCAGAGAGGCAAATAAAAATCACATCTGTGACATTTTTATAAGCATACTTCATGCTATGAGAGAAAAAAATTATAAAATTTTGGAGCCATTTTTGAGGAAATCTTATTTCCAAAATTACTTTTATTTAATGCAAAATTACATGTAAACCACTCATATTTTGAAGAAATTTATAGGGCCTTGTTTAAAGATCTCATTTTCAAGAACAAATTTCATTAGAAAAAAATCTCTATCTGCAATACAGTAATGGCAGGAAGACTCCAAAATATAAATAATTTTCTGTAATTTTTTAAAATTCTGAAGGTTCAAGGACAATTGGGCCTGGACTGGTTTTGTAAGAGTACTTTGCTCTATCTGAGAAAAAATGTGAAGCCATTTTTAAGAAAAAATTTCAAAAAGTCCTGGAAGCTTATGTGTAAAGAACATACCCAAAATCAAAATATCTGTTCTAATTCAAGGGACTCGGGCAGACTGACAGTTTTGGGTGCAAATCCTGCCTACCACTTAGCCACAAGCCTTTTTTGCAGACAGACACAATGACAGACTTTTGCTGTAAACCAATTTTTTGGCAGCATTCACTGACCCACAAAATGAGGATTCTGAGTACACAACGTGTTAGAGAAAGTTATTTACTATGTTAAGGAACAAGAATTATCCACTTTTTCAGTACCAGGGACCCCTCACAAAATGAGTTTTATGTCCAGAAATAGCTGCAGCATTACACTATTTTCCCTATATTATGTAAGTAGTGTGAGAGAAAGTAAAAACTATGATATATTTGGTATTTACAAAATAGGAGTAGAAAATATCCTTTCATAAACGGTGGGATCATTACAACCATTTCATACTCTTATATGGCTATTAGCTTTCTTAAACTTATAAAATGTAAAAATCTTTAAATAGCAAAGATTTCTTTTACAAATTCCATAACTAGTACCTGCAACTGTTGAGATAAATGCAGATTTTAACATTCTTTCAATGACTAGTCTGGTGACTATTTGTTATTCTAAGTCTTTTTAGAAATGTCGAGTATTGAGAAGATCTTTTAGCAGGCAGCATGGCAAGAGTGTTCATTACACATTACCTACCAAACCCAAATAATGGAGTTAGCAGAACAACTTGTTTCAGAAGGGGCCTGACAAAGAATTCATTTAAACATAATTCAGAATAATAAGATAGAAATATTAATGGCTCATGAATCATACGAAAGTGAAACCAAATTTACACTAGTTTCAAAAACCCATCAACTAGTACATCACTTTCAACTGTAATAAGATTAATCAATTGCAGAGGCTCACCAAGGATTTTTCTATGTGTGTGTGCATGCACATGTGAGATTGTGGAGGGGGGATAACTGAAAGTAAAATGACTTGCGGATTTGATGTTTTTCTTGTAAAGAATATTCCCTCTATGCTGAATATAAAAAGTATTTTAATTTGCTGATTTGTAGTTAATACTTACAAAGTTAAAAATTTATATTTTGAATGAGTTTTGTTAGTATATAAAATAAATAAAAGCTGTATTTCTGAATATGTATCATTGGGTTCTGTAGGGTTGAAACCTCATGACCACTTTTACAAACTTTAAAGTTCCTTGACAGAAGTGTTGCTTTGTTCATGTTATTCAATAAGTCTAATCCTCTTACCAAAAGTTAAATGTTTTCAATTTACATTATAAACAATTGATTACCACAATGCCTGCAACTCATCGAACCAAACAACAGTAAACATTTAGAACCACTGAACCCAAAGCTTTCATTACAAGAACTGTGGAAGGATAGCACTTCAAGTCTCCTTCCACAGTTCGAGTCTAGGCTTGTGAAGGCTTGTGCTATTATGAATAAACAGTAGCTTTCACACGAGTTGCGACGTTCAGTTGATGGCAGCTGAGAAAGCGAATAGATGAGCAGAGCTCTTAGTATGATGTTGCCACATTTAAGTCAACATTTAATTTTACAAAACAATATTTGTTTTCTGTCTTATCCAGAATGTTTAATACCATCGTACCATAAATTTCTTTCTGTTTCTGCATTAGGCAGGTTTCCGGCTAATCCGGTGTACTTTGCATATGAAAACAGTCCATTCTGAGATTTTTTTCCTGACGAAAGCAGGATTCTGCCTTAGACAGGTTTTACTGTACTACAAGTAAAGCAAATGCTTGTGGACCACTCTTCCAAGCAGACTAACATAATCATGACCTTGTACATGGCATTTAATACCAATGACAAAAACACACTGATATCTGAAATTAAGTGGCTATGTAAAAGGTTTTAAAAATAGTAAGTTATAAAAAGTTAAGTAGTAATAGTAAGTTACTTTTATAAACTTAAAAAAGTTTATAAAAGTAACATTATTTTTGAAATAAAGAGTTGAATGAAATATTCAACCTCTTTGATAAAAATTACATTCCTTGAAAATAAGATTGAACTTCTTTTTTATTTCTCTCTATTACCACTATCAACACTAATGCTTCTCATTCTCTGTTTCCAGAACACTTTCTCCAGTTGAGTATTAGCAGATTCAAAATGCAACAAACTTATTCAAAAGTCTTCACAGTTTGTGGTTATACTTTTAAAAATAGCTATGTGAAGGAATGTCATTTTTACAGGAGATACATAAAAGATCTATATTCTAAGAACAAGAAGATCTATATTCTAAGAATCACACAGGATTGATACCATTTTGTGTTTCTGATAATTAACATATGATTAAGTTACCAATTCAAAGTATTTTCTTCTCCTTGAATGTAAGTAAAACTCATTTTCATAAAAAGTGCACATAGCTGGTATTGCAGACATAACAATGATATATTGTTTTAACACAAAATAATTTGCAATAATAAATCCAAATTTGTTCTCAGAATAAGGACAATGGATTGAAGACCTGAAAGCAATGGATTGTCACCTCTATTTTTTTTAAACAATGCACAGCCAAGAAAATCTCCCAGATGTTATCTTGCCATCTGATGAGAAAATGTAAACCTATATCATAAAATGGGAAGAGAGCATTGTGATATCATCAAACTGAAATATTAAAAATTTTGGCTTATGGCCATCTCTCATTGATCCCTTCATATAGACAACTCAAATTATGACCATGTATTTATTGCATTCATCAACAAGATGTGCATTTCCATTTCTTAATGCTTTAATAACTTTCAGACAGTTAAGAGAATTTTCAGACTCAGTTGAGAGAATTAAATTTTGTTCCACACAGATATTTCTATACCATTTTGCCCATGATATTTGTATTTACAAACTGCAAAACAATATATACAAATAGTTCTGTACCCAATACATCTCACATCTCAAAAAATTAAATTTTGAATTCAGTGTATTTTAGCCATACATTATATGGACAATCTTTAACTGATGAAAACATAACATTTCAAAACAATAACAGTAATGAACATTTATTCAAATCCTTAAATGAAGTTGTTACAATGGGTGTGATGTTTCAGGAAAGATGTCAGTGGGACCTTACTAATTCAACATTCCGACACCTAATACCCATTCAATGCAATCGTCTTTGGGAAGAGGCACAAGAGACCAAGACATCCTGGAGTTACTCCAACCACGCACAGCAGTTTGGATCAGAAAGAGGTTGAACATAAGTATGTAGTGCAGACATCACCAGACTCAACTGAATTTCCTAACTGAACGTAACAAACTGAGACTCGTCCCTGACATCATAAAGCACACCAACAAAATTTGCAAAACACTTAATTCGCCAAAATGAACCATGCTTTCTTAAATTATATGAGAAGTTTTCAAAACCAGATTCCCAAAGTATGTATTTCAGATATGTTTGTTCCTAGATCTTTAACATTAGAAGTGCCTAAAATTGAAAAAAATTTGAATTTCTTTCTTCAGCTAGAAATTTTAGATTATTTTTATAGCTCTCAAAGACTATGGTTAAATGCCCTCTAAACTGATGATAATAAGAAATACTGTTAAGTACTGGGATTATTGCAGAAAGAGGGTAAAACCAGGCATTGTTCAGTCAGTCACACTTACAAACATTCCAGATGGTTTCAACCCTCAAATTAAGTTATAAATTTAATTTCCCTATTATGAATCAGGATAACATAGCTTATAGAGAACTTTGCAAAGTCAATTTGTACAAAATTCCTGAGATGTTCAGAGTTAATACACATAACTTTGTTACCATAAATTATTGAAGTTTGTAAATACTATAATTACACTAAATAGAAAATATACTACGAGCAATAAGAATCTAAAAAGATCAGAGAGTTTTTAACAGCCAACCCACAAGTGAAGATTATACAGGCTTACAAGGGAGGTGCCTACATCCCTATCAAAAAAGAACAATATATAATATGGGTAGAAGATAACTTCTCTGATCCATTAAAATTTGTCAGTAAAAGAATTGCCTCTACCAATTCTTTCTTAAAAATAATACAAGAGATATGTTACTTGAATTCTTTTATTCTTCTGATTCTAATTTTGTTCCATTTGGTGTCCCTCAAGGCTCTCTACATTTCTCTTCAATAATGATCTTTCAGTTATTAAATTTGGTAAACTACACACTTCTGTTTGCTGATGATGCCAAGTTATTCTGAAAGATTTCAACTGTTCACTACACCATTAAAATTACAGCAGGACTTGATGGCTATTAATAACTGGTGCATTCAGACTGAAATGAAACTACACTCTGACAAATGTTTTGCAAGCAAAAGAGATTTAGTCCGATATCCACACTCCCTCAATAACATCAATCTTATGTTTGTTGAGAATATAAGAATATCTTGGAGTATCTTTCTTAACTTTAATGTGCATGACGACTTCTTTGTAGAATGTTGTAAAACCGATTGTGGTGGAAATGACGCATTCAACAGATTTTTATCTTTAGCTAACAAGTACTGCAATCAAATAGACTTTTTTCATACTTCTAGCTCAGGCTTTAGAAAACTTGTGAATAATATTGTATTTGATTACTAATCTGCATTATCAGCATACTACGATTTTTTTCTTTTCTTTATATTTTGCTATTTTCATTTCATATACACTTCGAGCAATATGTATACTACACACTTGTATTGTAATTCCTGTATTATAGGGATATCCCATAAAATAAATAAGGATAGAAACATAACTCTTACATTACACTGAAATATTACAATCCTATTTATTGTAGTCTCCTACTCCATATGGTTTTATTAAAATCCATAAATATATTAAAGTAATAAAGTATAAGTCTTGCTCATTGGAACAACCAACTCTGCATTATGTAAATTTCTAAACAAATTTGTTCAACCATTCTTGTATAAAGTCCAAACTACACTGCAAGTAATAGCATTGAACTGTACAAATTACAACAACTTTCAATTAAACCCCAATTGAGACTTTTTTTCCTTATTGTTAAATCAAGGTTTCCATCCATTCCTCATCAACCAATTATCTTGAATTTGGTAGATTTATTATCCATGAATGAAATCTTAAAACACTTCTACAGGAAATATTGTTAGTACTCAGAGCAATTCTTAACAATATGGAGTTTACATTGGGAAATTTTACCATCAAATAGTAGGATCTCCATTTGGAAGACCATTGAGTTCTTTAGTAGTGGAAATTGTTATGAGAGTTAAAGGTTTTGTAGACAATACATTGCTTATCCTCGCTCCTGAACAAGCAGGAACAGTCTTAAAAAAAATTTAATTCCTGTAATGAAAATGTACAATTTACAACTGAATTGGAAGCGAGTCACAAATTAAATTTCCTGGATACAACAATAATGAGAGATGACTATTATTCCAACAATTAATGCAATTCCTGAAAGATGTATTTGGACAAAATTTGATCGCTGAATATTAAATAAGAAATGAACATATGCTCTATAGTAAAAAAATTGATAGATCCATTACCTACAGAAGAATCAACAAATATATTATTTTGTAAGATCAACTGTATTGATTGTGATTTGGTCTATGAAGGCCAAACTAAGTATAATTCATTGAGAGAACATTAGTTAACAACAGGGCATGACATCAATTTCAAAGACATCACTGTGTTAGCCAACGAGAACAAATACAAACCCCAGACTAATTTTGGAGAATCTGCACATTTCAATATGCAAGTAGAATCCAATGTATTTACAAGTGTATGTGATTCAGGTTTAAATATTTTTATTGGCCATTAGAATTCCAAAGATTTGACTCTTCACAAATATTTGCCTACCATTTCAGTCTAATAATTTATAAGCTGACTATTCATTTCCAAGCTTGTTTCTCCGAATCTTTGCACTTTGCTCCCTTCCAATTTTTCTTCAAATCCCCCTACCAATTCTATTTCCTTGCCATGACTTCTGTCTTGATCTAATGCATTTTGTAGCTGGGCTGGAAACCACCAAGTGCTATGTACCAACCACAAACTTCTTTATGCGATTAATAAATGGACTAAAACATGAATTTAAAATAACCCATCATTTTCTAATTTCATTATGAATGGTGATGTAACAAGAATATATCACAAGAAAGTTTTTTAAGGTGAGTCTCTGAACTTTTACTGCACACACAGAATTTAGAATTTGTTAATTCAATTTCTAAAACAAGATTTATTATGCTGTTATTTTATTCTACTTCACAGTATCTGTTGCCTGATGAAGGAATTAAACTTTTCCCGATACATCCCATGAACACAAACCTTTCCCAAAATGTACTCACTGTAACATAATTTAAGGATTCAAAATAAATCTTAAGTTACTGTTGACTACGTGTTGACATACTGCATTTATATCTGTCTAATATTTATTGTTATTCATAAAATTCATGATCAAAAATACCTAAGTCAAAATTGTTATATAAGTGATGGCCAATCATTATGATAAAAAAAGATAAGACTGAACAATGTATTTGCTCATAAATAAATAACAAACAAATTTACACTCAAAATGACAAACAGTCAAGATTTATTTGGCTAAAACACTAAATGAAAAGGAACCATTAAAAGAGCCACTATCTTGAAACAACATAAAAAAATATAAATCTTTAAACATACATAATTTTTAATAACATCAAGGAAAATGCATTTGAAGAAAATCAAACGAGTTTGCCTATGAATGCATTACGAAAAAACTGACAGATTGGTCAAATTAAAACAGAACCCAGCTTTGCTTCGTTGATAAATAATTTTTTTAGACAGTTACTAGTAACAGCAGTTACTTTTAGGGCCAGTACAGTGTGCTACAAGATTAATTTTTAGCACTAATACTAAAAGTGAACAATCCTCAAATCTTTAGATAAAGCTGAGACTACTACAAAGAAAAGCAAATAGTACGTTTGTCTGATCACTTATAACTGATCTTAATGTAATATGATACCCAATTAAGTGATTGAAATAAACATGATACTTGAATTAAAATAAAAGGAAAGTCAGTGCAGCTGTCTAAAAATAGTGTATAACGCATGTGGTTGAAGAGATTTTATTTTGCTTATAGGATTGCACCAGTCAGCCAAAAGTCACAATATTTCCTACCTGCAAAATAAAATGTCACTTACCACTCGTATCATAAATAGTAAGACTAGCATCACACACCTACAGAAATAATTTCATCGATGGAAGTTCTCAGAATGATTCTAGGTATGGAAGTGGTTCATCTTGTCACCCTTATTGGGGATGGGAATTAACAGTTATCCACTAACCAGTTCTAGTAGTAACAAAAAGCACATGGGAAGCTCATAGTACTGAGAGTTCACAAAATATACATCTATGAGTTAATATACAGCAAAATAATTATGAGTTTGCTATTAGTGGAAGAAAAGAAAAAAAGAAGAGAAAAAATCAAGCATCACTAAAACAGAAACCAATCAACTGTTGTAATTTCTTAAATAAATAAAATATATTTAAGGTATCATAAAATTAGGGAAAGAGGAAGACATTGTTACATCCAACATATTCAAACAGATGAAAACTCTGTGCACAGAATAAATTTAATGGAATATTTCAATAGTATTAGATTAGCCAAAACTGTATGGAAACATGTGTTGGTAATGATGCATGTTACTACAAAAATATCATGTTATTCAGAGCTCTTGATTTCCCAATGCAGGTGTTTAGGAGTTATCTACTGATTAGAATTGAAATTTTCCATTCAGAACTATGCAAAAAAAAAGAGTTATTTTTTGTTAAGAGGCCCAGGAAGTTTCGGTAGAAAGACACAAAGAGAGAAGAGATTCTAAAAGGTAATGTTGAATGCTTTTTAATTATATTTTCCCATTCCCAAACACACAGCAATTGGCTGCAAATGATTGAATTACGAAAAACTTGTTAAACAGTTTAAACCACATTGAGAACACACTATAAAATCAAATACATTTCAATAACACGACTTTATCCTTTACACTTCTACATAGTCATCCAAAAATTTGTTTCTTGATGGTAAAATTACAAATTCTTGTTCCCATTTCACTTACCATATAAGTTTCCTTTACTTTAAAAATTACAAAGTTAAGAGTACACTACTTTCTCGCTGCCTGAGCACTGTGTTAATTAAAATGCAGAATAATTTTGAACAAAGGCCGAATGAAACTGTCTTAGCTCCGGTTCATTCTGTTACCCCAGCCACGTCGGTGGTCATCCTTCCACTCGTCCCACTCGCGAGCTCTCTCCAAGGACTCTGGGTCATCTGCCTCCTCCTTCTGCTCCTTCTCAGCCCTCTCCTCTTCACTGGGGTCTGTTAGCTCCCCTAGTGTGCCCTGAGGAGCCCGATCTTGGAGTGCATTGCGGTTCGAAGGTTTGGTTGGGTCAGGAAATCTTTAACACAGGCAAAGCATGTGAATCAATAGATACATCCTTATGATTAATCAATTTCTATGTTATAATTGCATTTCAATAAAACAAAATGTGTTTCCAAATCTACTGACATTTAACTCTTACTTTTTTATGAATTAGTGAAGGCATACACTTAACACATATTACTCTATAAAGAAAATTTCTACACTTTTTACATTTACTCCTTAGTAGTCATACACGCAAAACACTTATTCCAAAGAAATTTAAAGGTTTTCAACATTTATGACTTCAATAGAGGTAAACTTGCTGTTGCTGTAGGCAATGTTTCAAAATTCAATCCAATACTAAAATTCAGTCCAGACAGTGGCAGCATGATTTTGCAAAATCATAAATCCAAATCAAGAAAGCAGAATTCTCAGTATCACCTTTGAATTTAATACTACGGTATTGAAGAAAAACTATACTTTCATTAACCTTTCTAGGAAATTTTCTTGTAAACAGAAATGCTATGCATTTCATACAATTTCCAAACATTAATAAAAATAAGAAAAGATCAAACTTACTCTCCATCCTTAACTTTTTTATCATAAAATTCAGCAACTGTCATAGTAGGAATACTAGGGTAACCAGCACCATATACTTTCTTCTGGACTTCATCTCTAGTTATTATAATTGGCATTAAAGGCTTCTTTTCATATCTTCTTACTTTGTCTCTTCTTTCTTGCTTACCAAATGGGGGATCCTTCTTCACTTTTGCCATATGAGCTAAAAGAGGTTTTTCCACTTTTAGGCATGCCAGTTCATCAAATGATTGATTGATATACATATTAATTGTTGTCAAATAATATTTTCTCTCAACTTCTTCCGGTACATCAGGCAAAGCCATTAATGCCTTTAGATCTTTCAATTTACCCTCTAGTTCTTTTAATTCTTTGAACCGTTGAATTTTCATAGAACGTTCCCGAGCCATTGATGCAAGATCAAATGAGCATGGCCTATGTGGTTGTTCAAAGGGATCTGGCTGATCCTCTGAAGTGTCATCTGGTTCTGGCATTTCAAATTCTGAAATCCCATAATCTTTACATCGTTGAAGAAAGTCTCTAAAATATACTTCAGCAGTCCTTACAACTTCCATTCTTTCATCAACACATAACTTTAGAATCAATGTTCCCAAAAAAGCAGGCAGAAGGAGGTACTTGACATTGTTTGTGGCAATTTCTTCCACAGATTCATTTCTACTAAAGATTCCTGCGGCAGAAACTAGCCTTGTAGCCTCTTCAAACAAATTCATAGCCTTCTTAACTTTCGCCTAAAAAAAAAATACAAATATTGAAAGGATTGAGAATCAAGAACATCAAATTAAATAAAAGAACACTTAATTAAACTATATTATCTTCTACAGTTGCAAAAGTTGATGATCACATTGAACATTTTAATATTTCTTACATTAATATTATAAGCTAGGTCATATATTTATACATGGTAATTAAGTTGAACATGCTTCACTACTATTTCCTAAATAAATAACTATTTAATATACGTGCCTGTATTTCTACGCTGTTCGTAGGAGCATCACTATTTCCAATGAAATCGAAAAGGTTAAGCCCTTCCTGATAAATATCTGACAACTTTCTGTTTTCATCATGTACTTCGGTGGATTTCAAGGAAGGATACAACTCAGGTGCGTGCAAACAACACCCTTCAAATTTATTTGTGACATTTACATCAGAGTTGCTAGGGTCCCTTGAACTTGAGTTGCTCGAAGTGACAGTTTCACATTGGCTTGAAGTTTCATCAGCCATTGCGGAAAAATAGTAACACCAGCCGAATTTATCACTGATGTGAAAACACAATCAACTCCGAATCTTGCCAACTTTGACAAAACTTCTTAACGGTCTAATTCAAGTGCACAACAGACCGAACACAACTAATCAAGCACGATCAAGCAACAATGTCGTAGGTTATGTCGACATAACGCGCACATCTTGTAGTGGCGAAATTCTGAATTAGTGGTTATTTTGCAGACAAAACTAATTTCTGATCGGTCGAACAATCCTGGAACTATAGAACGATAGACTGAACGAATCAACACATTCAGTGAAATGGTGAACAATCTTCGACTCACTATATTGCTGTTGCCGCATAATATTAACAGAGCGCTCTGATGTACTAAATTGTTTGTCCAAACTAGTTATCAAAACCAGCTTTCAAAAGAGCTTTCAAATCTTCCAAAGAAGAGCAAAAAGTGAGTGGATTCTTAGGTATTTTCTGTTGTGTGACTGAGGAACCCGTGCAGTGGAAGTTAACATCAATTAGATACAACATTTTCGACAACAAATTCCTTCCTTTATTTTTACAAAAATAGTTCCATAATGCTAAACCAATTTCATTGAATGATTAAAACCAAGCAGCACTGCGTCGAAATTGGTGCCAAAAAAGACTTTAGACACATAGACGTAATAAATATTAAATAACTTGTATTTACGTTATAGACATGGGAAAGTAAATAGCCTGAGTTATTCTCCAATATCGACCTTTTGAATCCATTGTTGTATGCGGAGATTTTAACATTGATTTTCTGGTCGAATCTTGCGAGAAAGAGCAGTTTCTTAATTTAATTAATTCCTTCAGCTTAGATATTACAATAAAAGTACCTACACGGATCACAGTAAATTCAAAGAAGGCAATCGATCAAATTATAATATACAAAAACACTACTCGACATGAAATTGAAACAAAAGATACAATGACCATGATGCACAAATTCTTACCATTATAAGAAATGCGAACAATGACACAATAAATAATACACGTATGAGTAGAGTGTTTTCTAAAGTAAAATAAAATTATTCATTGATTACTTGCTGCAGGAGTGATGGGACGCGGTTACTATTGATACTATTTTTTTAACAGCTTTATTTTCTGTCTGTTCAATCCATTGATTTTACAGAGCTTTTAATTATTTAACACTAGAACAGGGTTAGGGCATAGGCAGGCGGGGAGTTATTGATACTATTGATACAAACGAAACGCGGATACTATTGATACAAACGATAAATATTCTTTTTTTTTTTCAATGCTTACATTTCATTTTAACACTTGCTTTCCTCTTCAGACAAGAAAATTAAATATTTCACGGAAAAGCAATTCTTGGATAGCACAAGGGATTAGAAAAATCATGTAAAAACAAACGAGTTCTTTCTTTCATTTTTAAGCATCATAACGTATCTCAAGATTTCCTCCTCTACTTTAAAAAATACAAATCATTGTTAAGAATAGTCGTAAGGCAGGCTAAAATCATGAAACACGATCAGGATATTTGGATTTCAAATAACCAAACAAATCAATGTGGGATATAGTAAAAAATACGACCAAATCAACTAGAAACCTTGTAGAAAATGTTTTAAAAGATAACGATAGAGATGTGAACAATCCGGCAACAGTGGCTAGTCTCTTTAACCAATACTTTTCGAGAATTGCTGTCGATCTCACTAGGGGTTTTCAGCCACAAAATTCACCATCTGACGTTTCCCTAAAAATCTTAGACACAATGTTCGTTTCCGAAACCTCTTCCCAGGAAATTCTCAAAATAATCAGTAAATTAAAAAATAAATATTCGGCCGGTTTAGATGAATTTCCGGATTGTTTGTTAAAGACGTGTGCGCCAGCCATTATACACCCGTTAACTCACATATTTAATGCAACCTTATGTACCGAATTTTTCCATATATTTTTAAAACAGCTAAGATTAAACCGCTCTTCAAAAAAGGCAACGAAAATGAAATTCAAAATTATCGGCCAATTTCTCTTTCTGGTCCTGAGGAGGGAATTTACTGTTAAAAAATGCAAGGGATGCAATGCAACATTGTGCGTGCAGTGAAGATTAGTCCATGGGCACGTACCCCGGCATTGTAGGCCTCCTGGACAGCGGGAAAAGAGATTCACCTGGCGCAATGTGTTTTGACGCAATGCCTAGGATGGGAGTATTGACTGGAGAGAAACTAGTGGAGCTACAACAGCTCATACTTTCTCGCCTTAATTCTAATTTGCAATTTGCCCAATGTCGTTTAGTAGTGGTAACGGTATTGGAGAAGTAAATAACTCCAACTACATCGGTTGCAATTTTTCATTCTGTCAAAAAGTATTAATATAAAAACTTAGAAATTTCCAAAAATGTGCGGAATTATACGAAATACTCTCAGAGAGAAAGCACGTACAGACTCAACTGAAATTTTACGAAACAACGGTAGATCCAATGATAACCTATGGATGTGAAAACTGGGCCCTCAATTGAACAGATAAGAGAAAAATGGAAGCCGCGGAAATCAGATTTCTTAGACTAGAATAGACGAAACCATTTTCAACTAGAATATGGTTTAGGATAGAGATCACGGAATTATGAAAACGTGCACAAATTTCACTTCTCCCCGTAGCTCGTCACACACAGTTTTCTAAACTGTTTTTGACGCAAATAAATAAATAGACCTTCGGCGGGCTATTCAATACTGGACCATAAAAAGAACGCGGACGTGAGAGACGAATTATAGATCTTCAACCTAACTGTAAAAATAGACACACTAAGAAAGATTTGGCACGAACATTTAATGAGAATGCCGGAAGTCCGAATGCCAAAAATCCTCCACAACGATAGCCCAAACGGGAGGAGGAGTAGGGGCAGACCAATAAGGTGATGGAAGGATACTCTTGAAGACGGAACAGGAAAGGAATCTCAAAATCTAGGAACGTGTGAATATCTTTTCTTTTAATTCACTGGATGATTGAACTTCAGTAGTTCCAAAAACGTAATGTTCTCCAGGTCGTCAGGGGGTCGAAATGAATTTTGGAGTTGTGAAAAGTATTCAGGATAAATTACATTTAATAGTTCGTTCACAAATTAAATTATGTAAAATGGAGATGTTGCTGCACGTGTATTTTAAAAACAATCCTGTTACAAAGCATCTGATATTTAAGTGGCAGCGGAGTCTTGCGACGCCCGGTTTGTCGGTTTCTGGCGAGGGCCACCTACTTATCCAGCGTTCGGCGATCGCCAGGGCCCGAAACCGGACGTTTTAGAGCAGCCACAAGCGTCGGGAAAGGGAACTGTTAGTAACCTCCCGTTTTACAATAGGGATGGCGTTATCTGGTGGCGGGGTTATGAACTGCGTGGATCGGCGATTTCGTCGTGCCACTCGTGCCACGGACTCCACTCGTGGCATCGACCTTGACAACAGTTTTAGAGCGCAAGGTCTAGACCAGCGTTTGCCAACTGGACGAGAAATGATGTCAGGGCAATGTTCCCTCCGCGAGAAGGCGCTCGGAGAAGCACTGTGGGCAAAGGGGGAGGGAGGGAGGAATCGACAGCCTTGGCAGTGGGTCATTGCCTATGTTTCAGGCAACATGAGAGCCCATTTACGCCCGTTAATTTTCTTTCGATTTGGGAAGAAATGTTTCTTTTTGTAGATACCATAACAACGGCGAAGTGTTTAGTGTGTTCAAAAGAACTGCAGTGGGTCAAACAGTTCATCCTGCAGAGTCATTACCCGACTTTGCAACCCAGAGAAACTCGCGAGATGAAAATAATTTCTGAGAATTGACAGATAACATGCAAGCATGAGATGAGTAAAGGATTTTGCAGATAGAAGAGTAATGAAAAAGTACTGAAAATCACGAGGATTTACAATATTCTCAAATAAAACTGTACATGAAATAATCAAGCCTGGATTCCAAATTCTCCCACGTGACGCCTCCCGGGTTTCTATTTGTATCTACTTCTTAACATTAATTATTGTTCCGGGACGAACTAAAATTGTTATATTATTTAACATTGTATAAAATATTATTGTACTAGAATGTTAAAACAGTCTTTTCCAAAAATGTTATGCATTAGAAAAATGGATGTGGAATTACAGTACTGGTTGCGATAAACAGAGTCGGATATTGCTTTGAGTTATAATAACCTGTATTCTATTTTTTTAATTTTCATATTTTTATTAAGTCATAAACATTTAAGTAATAATTACCGTTTAAAAACGTAATTATCGAGCGAACCTTTTCCCCCAACTTTCGTACCGTCGCTCGTTAGAACACTTGTCGGCGCGCCGGGCACTTCCTTTGCTCCGTGGCTCGGTTCGGAGCTTGGCTCGGTTTGCTCCGTGGCTCGGTTCGGTTTTTGTGACGCCACGGAGTACTGAGTTGGTAACCACCTAAACGAAGTTCATCATCCATCACCACCATAATCATGGGTTGCGCCTATTGGCTTTCTTTCGTTCTTTGTAATGAATAGAAACCAAATGTTTAAGGAAATGCCCATTTTATTCTAAAGACCAAAAGTACTTAAAGTTTTTTGGTAACTTTGCTTGAATCATGTAAAATTAACAATTCTGACAAATTTTTATTTTGCTTATTTTGAGTGAATGAATTTTTATTTTGAAGTGAAGGAAATTTATTTTGCTTATTTTGAAGCATTTTAAGCCTCTTACATGACACTCATTTTCTGACAGTTTTGGTTAAAATAAATATATAAATCGTTTTCACTTTTACTATTCTCAGTAAATCGGTATCGAAGCTCTATTTTTGGTCCAGCTCGAGAGAGAAGGTATCATTTGAGTTTGAATACGACATTCTGTATCAAAACCTTTTTTGTTCGCAATTCTTCACATAAGTTAAAAAGAAGCGGTGGGTCGTAGGTGAACTGAGTATTATGGGAGTGAGTTGGGCTCAGATTCGCAATGCAAGCATAACACTCGCGTCTCAGAGGGCAGATCGATAACCCCGATGTCTGACATTGATATCTTACCGTCTCAGATCTTCTTCCTGGAATATAAGTTCCAGCTGCTACAAAGTGCAACTCTTGACAAATTATTGTTTTGTCTTTAGATATGTATTAAGAAATTAAGATCTATTCGATTTGTAGGCTTGGTAGAGATGAGCATATCGCGTTAATCTATGAGTGTAGTAGTTGAGAATTGATTAATTAGTATATTATGCCAAAATTTTGAAGAAAGTTGGTATAAAGATGCACGTAGGGAATATTCGTTTAGAAAAATTGTGTTTTGGCACAAGGCTGACTTCATCATCGACATAGAACGAATGCTATCATATACGTCGTCTGGTCAACATAGTCTTCCGTTTTGTGAAAAATCAATTAGGACAAAAAGGCGGGAAGCTTCGCAATGGTCACACGGAATGATGCACGAGACTGCTTTAATTGTGCAAGTGGCGAAGATTCCTGCACATCAACAAAAAAAAGACAGAAAAATGTTTTAAAAGAATATGGATTGTAAGCAGTAAGTATGTGCTAAATGTTAGCACATACTGAATGACTTCTCGTTTCAGTATAAACAAATATTTCTTTAAATTTTCTCCTATTGGTAAAAAAGTATAGTAAAAAATCGATGCTAGTATCATTCCGGGCTAACGCTGTATTTTCGAAAATTGCAAAAAGTTGATATTCCAAAACTACAATATTGAAGATAATATTATTTTGATAGAATTTTGTCTTAATCAAGGTCTATTTTAAAAAATCAGATCTTTAAACAAGATCGTGTTCAATATTTTGAAAAAAATAATAGTTTCTGCGTAGTTTCTAGTTCTACTTGAAATTAATATAATTTATAAACAAATTCTCGAAAACCGCTGCAAAGTTTTGATCAGATCTCATTTTCGTTGAACTCTCTTAAGTTTAGAAAATTGCAAATTTAGAAATTATGGCCTACGTGGAAGAACCTTCGAACCAGAACACTATTCGACTCGAAAGAACGTGTGGACAGTCAAGATACAATAAAAATTGGAATTAAAATCCATTTGTGTAATGTGGGGAGATTAAGAATTATTTTTGCGTAAAAGAATAACACCATTTCTATAGGCAAACTTGTTTTAATTATCTGTTTAATAAGTTACTAATTCCTGTGAAATATTGTAATGTGTACTACGTTTGATTACGTAATTTACCATCCTATCGAATATCATTGAGCTCCATACTATTTGTGAGATTTCTTATGAGAAAACTGGAAGAAACGTGACCAATTTTGAATGAAGTCACATTACATAACTGGCCTGTTCATCAGCTTACTGAAAACTCGCGTGACTCATTTTTAAACGCTTTCAATTCTTTGAATTTTTTGATGTTACTGTTACACATGAATAAAAAAAAAGTTTACATATTGATTTTTAAAGAAGTGTTCTACTTGTCGTACTTTGAAATATTTATCTAGTTACTCCGGCTAACCTAAAGGGGGGTGTATGTACACATCGTAAACCCATAATCCTCAGTTTTGCTTCCGTGAGGACCGCTCTGCAGCGCTTCAATCCCTCCACCTGGAAATCTCAATTGCCAAATCCCAAAGGAAATCTCACTATTCTTACCGACTTCATTCAGGCATATAACATCGTATCCCACCCAATACTTCTGATGAAACATCGTCCCCATGTGCCCAATCACCTCTGCTCATTAATTAGAAGTTACCTCAGTGACTGACCCTTCCATGTTCGCCAGTTAACTAAATCCTCCACCAAATATCCTCTTCGAGGCGATATCCGTCAGGGCGCTGTACTCCTCCCAATCCTCTTTTCCCAAACATCAATAATATTCCCTCAATCCCCTGTGTCAAAACCTTCATTAACGCAGACGACTTTGCCTTCCTCGCCCCCAACATTTCCCTTAAAAAAACTCACACAAATCCTTAAAAAGGCCTTAATAACTTCCACCTCTGAGCCAAGAGCAGCATCTGTGAGAAACGGCCACAAAGTTCCATAACCATGCTGTATTGGCTCTACAAGATAGTCACGAGGGATAGCCGCCCACTATTACTCCATATCATGCAGTTTGCTAACCTGAGAATTCCCTGCATCAGCGGCGCACCATTTTCTTCTTGATGGTGTACTTACACTGTTGACGATGGATTTTCATCGTTGTCATTTTCAAGTGCACTTAAAAATTCTCACACACCGAACATCGCATGCGTCAGGGGATGGTACTCCAGTGACCATCTTCATCCGTTGTACCTGTGATAATGTGAGGAATCAGGCAGTGCCTCCTGACGCATACGATTTCTACGTCATTACTCTAACGTGCACGCGCTACCTTTTCAAATATATGGCCTGCTATCTGTTAGTCGCAAGGGAAACTTACTTCCTGGATGCGCTACGTCTAATCTGATTTCTAATCTAGTCTATTTTCTAGAGCTCCAAAATTCATATCCCCCTCTTTTACTACACATAGATTAATTGTGAATAAAGGTACAAACAAAGCGTGGTTGAAGTTGATTGAAGAAAGAGTTGATTAGTTAGATTGTTTGACGAAATAAATTCCAATTATGAAAGATTTCCAGGGTAAGCGCCGCAAACTAGCTTACCTGGAATGTAAGTCTCTGATGTATACCTGTCTCCATATGTATTCATTCGGCATGACATTAGTTCTAGTTCCTTGTTATGAGTGTTATATTGTACAGTGATCACAATAATTGCCTGATTTCGGTGTTTTTTATCAATAACGTTGTGCCCTTACAGAGAGTCTTAGAGATAAGAATGGATGACAGTAGTGATGTCCATGTATTGCTGATTGCAATTTCATTCAGTTGATCGCAGTGTGTTGAAACAATTGAAATCGTGAATGCAGGCAAGCTTCACCTGTCGCTTACATATCTCGAAAGCAAACAGAAGAGAAGAATGGAGTGAATACAGCATTCGGATTAAACCACGCGCCCCTATGGGAGGGAGGGGAGTTACCTTCCTTCACGATAAAGCTCTGCCGTTCACTGCTCGACTCAAAACAGATCTTCAGGCGTTTGACTATGTGCCCTATTGTTCGGACATCCCCTCTTTTTTGGAGGGGGGTAACCTCAAGAAATTTCATTCTGGTCAACATTACGCGCATCACAGTGCCGCAGAGTTGCAAGTGGCTGTCAAACACAAGTACCTTCTTGTGGCGTCGTGGCAACGTTTCCAAGCAAGCGGCATACCTGAGCCGGAAGCTGTAGTGAAAGGGCGCACCTGAGCTAAAAATAAAGGGGCGACCGACAGGATGTGACCTGCTCCAGGAAACATCCCACGCAAAAAAAGTGTTGAGAAAGGTTAGTGGCGAGTCTGGGACGATAGTGCAAGATCCCTGGAATTGGCTGGCCATCGAGTATGGGGACGCCGAGAGCATGACACCGGGTGGGGGAGACGGGTGTGTATATAAGGCGGGCGCTTTCTGCGCTCGCGGAGATTCAGATAGATTCGTATAGATTCAGATAGATTTATTCCCAATACACAAATTCACAATAAACTAAATCTCCCTACAATCCATTATAGTCTCAAATTTAAAAATTATAGTCTCAATTTTTTTAATACTCTTCATTACACCATGCACAATTTTTTAATCTTGGTAAAATTTATCCCTTTCCTCGTAGAATTAATTCCAAATTTCCTAAAGATAAATTTCATCCTCCGTAATTTTATTTATTTTCTCTTCTTTTCCATGTTTCTTAGTCTTATATACATTTGTCTAATTATTAAAAATTTACCTTCATAAATCCTCTTAAAGAGGTAACTGTTAGTGTCCAAAACGACTGTCCACATATTGTAAATTTTAATGCCCTGAGAGACAAATTGTCGAACAGGAAGTAATAAATTAAATTAAAAAAAGATTCGTAGAGCTTGTTGTTAGCCGAGAGGCTGGGTGGGATCTCTAGTGCACTCCAGCACGTGGTTTCCGGGGCGGAAACAGGTTTTTGGCGCCAGGCCACGTAGGTACTTGGATACCGGGGACTTAACGTCCGATTGCATCGCATCATTCGTTGTACCTGCTTTCGAGCAGTGGCACTGGGCTGTAGGGCCTAGGGACGGTCGCAGGGTTTTCGCGGCTAAGGGGAAGAAAAAGGTTGTCGGAGTTTATTTAGTATGTGTAAAAAATTCTTTAATAATTGTTAAGTTCTTGTAAATAAACGTAAATATTGTTATCTTCAACGCAGTGTCGGTGTCATTCACTTCAGTACGTCACACTCTGCAGGTGGCAGACTTCCACGGCACAGAATTACAAACGTTGATCCCAAGGCATGACAAATGTCTTAATTCTGGTTGTGGGAAAATAGTTCAAAGCGTGTTGTATCAGGTGCAATAAAGTTTTTCAAAGAATTTTGTACCTTTTTGTTGAATACTTTCTTTTGTTGGAACTTACTTTCTGGATGTACATTGTACTTCACGTAGTTTGTTGTTTTTACAATAAATAAGTAGAGATCAACATTTCTTTAGTAGTTGACAACGTAGGTTGAACTTGCCTTTAAATAATGTCCATCCACACATGCATTTTGACCATAAGATTGTGATTGGACCCGAATTCTGATTGTATGTATCATGGATGTATTCATTCTTTGAAGTTCATAAAAATCTGAATTAATTATACGATTCTTGAACGACTTGTGTCACTTCTGAAATAAAAACTGAAGAATTTGTCTGATTCAATTTCAGAAGATGGGCTACGAGTCTTCTAAAATGTAAATACGTCTTCCAGAGCCGGCAAATATGACTTTCATGATCCCAAAACTGTGTCAATACAGACTTACTGATGAAAGGATGAATGTCGGCCAATTAGAGATCTACAATTCAGAGGCAAGGAATGCCAGGCCACTTGTGGGTTCTTGATACAGAAAAATCGTCCCGTTCGCTCGTCTGTGGTAATAAGTAGACCTCGGAATTTTAGGCACAAAAAAGTGATGATTCAAGCACCTAAAATAGGTAACAAAATTATAAAATTAGGCACTAATAGGCACGAAAAGTCATATTTTCGGAACTTAAAATATATTGCAAAATGATTAAATGAGGCATTTAAAAATCATTGGACACGAAAAGTTATGTTTCTGACATCTTAAACTGATCGCAAAACGATTAACTTAGGCACTTTTATTATTCAGGAAAGTCAAGTATTTTTACTCATGGAGACGAGTATGAAACACCCTCTTTACATTGACTTGCACATCTCCTTATGATTTATGTGTTGGGTGAGAGATTTCGGTGAGTAGTCGAGTGCGTATTTGTCGATTAGTGAATATTCGCGTTTCAGGAAAGTTTTTGCGTTTTGGTATAACAAATTCAAACTAGTGGTGCTACAGCACTAGCACAGACTTTCCCGTATTAGTTATATATTTCCTTTGGTCTGCTTGCTATTCGGACTTGCCACATACTCTTGCCAGTTGCCATCTATGGCCGTCTAAAGTAAATTTTTTAAAGTTTTCTTAATTTTTCGGTTTCCTAGTAGTAAAAGGAAAATATTATTTTAAGAATATTAAAGAACAGTAAAACCTTGTTCTAAATGGCAATTTTCTTTGAAAAATTCGGAGCCATTTTTAAGAAAATGGCGACTGAGCGCTACTATAAATGCGAAATTTGAAGCTCTTTTTCACAGAAAATATTTGAGTTTTCAAAAAACTTCATTTGAAGTACTTACACTCACAAATACAATAGTGTTTACAAATTACTGGTAATGTGCATATTAACGAAGTGACAGATCTTCAAAGAAAATACATTTGTGTATTTTTTAAAAAAAAAATACCCCAAAATGAACTTCACGTCATATTTAAGAGTGCAATCCGTTCGAAAAGTTTCAAGAAAACAATTTGAAGCCATTTATGAGAGCGTTTCTAAAAATGCGGAATTTTGAGTTAGTTTTCATAGAAAACGGTTGAGTTTTCCAGAAACTTTATGACATTATTTAAAGCACATGTACTCATAAATATAATAATGTGAATAAATCGACGCTAATGTGTTAACGACGTGAGAGACAAGTAAAAAAATTACATTTTTGTAATTATTGAAAAAATAAGAGAATAGAGCAATATGGCGTTTATTAATCACATAGAGTACATTTAGCAGTATCCCTATCAAAAGTTTAAAGAAAAAATTTGAAGCCGTTTATGTGAAAATTTTGAAAATGTCCGGGGTCATGTAAAGTACCGGCAAATTTTGAAGAAAGTTTTTCAAAATCGCGGCGCTTCCACTTCCCGGAACCAGAGAGACCGGAGAATATCCATTTTGAAGAAATTGTACTTATGGTTAGGGGCTAGTGTTGTTCACAGACTGACAGACGGACAAACGAACAGACGTATGGGAGTGTTAAAACACAACACTTTTTCGGTATCAGAGACCCCAAAACGTGTATTTCATTTAAAATCTTGAAATCGATGTTCCACAGCATTACATAACTTTCCCTATACTACGTATATACGTATGTATACGGGAAAGTAAAAAATGAGTAATGAAAATATGATAATTCTTTAAAATTACTTGTTTTAGGCAAAAAATATCAAAATAGGCATCAGCCGCCTTTTTAGACCATTTTAGACCGCCTTAATAGATGCTCTGAGTAGATCTATTTTTTCATAATTCGTAAACATCTGCAATTATTTTCCAAAACCTCTTAAATGAACTAAATAGGCAATTGTTCTAAAATCCGAGATCTAGTAATGAGGCACAACTGAACTGAAGTCAAAACTAGCTCCCAAACCGTTCGTATAGTTTTCTCCAAAATTGATACTTCTCGATCGATCTAAACGAATAACAAATTTGAAACGGATATTTTCAATTTGGGGATCCAGCCTGCGACAATTTGTGTAGCAGTAACCTGTCTGATGTGATAACTGGAATGACCCGAGTTCGAATCTCGGCGCGGAGAAAACAAATTGCTGGATGGGAACACTTTTGCAGGTTCATGTAGTAGTATAATATTGTGTAGCCTTAGCAAATAATGGAAGTCAGCATGTGCTGTTGTAGCACCACTGTCTTAACCTCTTTTAGAATGCCCAGAGTAGTTTGCCTTTGGGGTAAGTATTTAAACTGCAGTATTTATATGTGACCATTGTAAGGTTTTATGCGATTAGTTAAGAACTATTTTATGATGATTAAATGTCCCGTGTTTTACGGAAACGTCTCTATTTCGCTAATTTGTCTCGCCCTGACAAAAAAAATTCGAGTTACATACTGTCCCATTTTCCCCCTCAATCGTTCTGTATATATTTTGAGATAGCAAGTGTGTCGTGTTAACTCAAGAAAGAGTTGGTATCCGGCCAGTCCCTTCCTAGAACGAACAGGTTACAGTATAAGAAGACGGTCATTTTGAAGACGCAAAAGACCTGCATTTGTTATATCGACTCCAATAAGATGCAAATGTTAAAGTTGTTTTGTTTACAATGGATCATGTGGCTGGCGTTACTGGTTGTCTGTTCTGGCCATAGAGCCATTGGCAAGTTTCCTATCGTCTTTTCTGTTTTCGTGGTCGCTCGCGTAGTCAGTGTGGAAGTGTTGGTGATGTAATTTTTAAAAAATCTCAATTTTCCTTCGGAAGTGCCAAAAGCAAAAGGGTAGGTTGAGCGACGGTCTTAAAGTTATTTCCTTTTCTGCATTAAGAACAGAAAAGCAAGAAATTGTTGTGCACATGTGTAAATATGTTGACTCAATCGGCCATGGTGGCCGGTCAAGTGTCAGTACGAAGAAACATAAACTTTTTGTACCAAGCAAAAGTTCTTCTCAGAATAAAATGTTTTTTTTAACGAGAGAGTAGTGTCAGTACACATGAAAAACGAGTTGCAGCTAACGACTTGCGTTCCATACTGTGAAATAACAATAATTTCTTCAAAGATATAGATTATACTTCTGTGATAATTAGGAAGTTATTCAAGAAGAAATTTACATGTTTACAAAATAAATGAAACTCTATAATAGCGAATGTGCCATTACAGTGAAATAAGTAATTGTAAATAATAGTGACGTTAGAGTTACATTATTAGAAATAAGAAAGTTTTCTTGAGTCCAAACCTTCCATTCGCTTTACGTCGTGGGCCAAATATTCCTGTTCCTGAACCACCCGAGAATTTAAAAGATTCTCCTGTATCTGTTTCGTGTTCGGACAATGAAGGTGAGTTTCCAATTGTTGCAAGTCTTAGTCCTGAATTATTTCTCTCAGGGTCTGACTCAACGATTTAATAAGATACGTACGTTAACTAAAGAGAAAGCTAAACTCTTAGTCTACAGGTTGAGAGAAAATAATTTATTTTCAACGGAAACAACTTACTTATCTGTATAGAAACAGAGGAGGAAAGGAAGGTGAATGTCGAAAACCCTCCATCGACTGGACTCGAACCCTAGGCCAATGATGCTACAGATGTGACGATATCACAGAAGGCCAGTAGGCATGAAGCCCGTACAAACGGAAGCCTAAATATTTACATAAGTAAGGAATAAGTATGGCAAGGAAGAAGTATAGAAGCATTGTAAATCCATGCAGGAATATTCCTGGGCTAATAGAAAAAATGAACATTGAATACAAAATGGAAGACGGATATCTTTTATGGATTCTTCCAAAAGGGTTTTAAAAGCAGTGCTCTTCTACAATGTATGAAGTATGCTTCAGTACCGGTTGGGTTCTGTAAGAAATTTACGAGAATCCGGAACTTACAAAATACAGTACAACTGCTGGATGTTACGCGGAGATGTGACGATTTTCTGCTTACTTCTTGGACAGCAGGTTGGGTACTCTACGATTCCAAGGTTTCACGTGAATGAGACAGTTGTGCGAGAATCCAACATCGGAACCGACTACACTGGCTCCCAAAAACTACTTTTAAACCAGGAAGTAAGAAAATTTTTAGAAAGGGTGATGAATTAATGCAAAAAAAATTATAATAATTTGAAAACTTCTGCAGCTTGGCTATTAAAAGTGTAGTTGAGAACTTTCGAAGAAACGAAAAAGACCCCAGATACGTAATCATTGCTAACAACACAGGTCTACTGAAGTGTTTCAAAAATTTGAGATTGGAGATTTACTTCCTGTATCGAAGTTTACATTTCTTGAAACCCTGGGTGTGATGGACACTGAGCAAGGAGAACGTATCCATCGTGATATTAAGGAGTTGAAAAAGATACATCATGATCGGTGGAACGTAATCATGATGGGGGGGGGGGGGCTACTGTTTGATGTTACAGCGGGTGCACCATAGGGCAAACATAAAGAGAAGAGGAAAAGTCGTTACAAGATACTTGATTTACGTTTTCATGTATGAAGACGACGTATAATGGTTTGTATAGTAAAAATTATTGAGCAATATTTTCCAAAAAAACATTTTTTTTATTTTATCAAATATCTTTAATAGCTTAATAAATCTAATTTTTAAATGCTAGAAACATCACAGTCCGCTGTATAAATAGTAAAAATAGAATGTGTTGCAATAAAACTGTGTCACCCGGACAGCCCAGATCATGGCTCTAGCCACGGAAACCTAAGACATCAAAGCTGAGGTCAGTTACGAAAACAGTCTTAATTTATTATACATTTCAAATAATTTTTTTAAGTTTTCATGAATCTTGAAATTTGGAGGCCTAGCTTTCTGTAGGAACAGAATCTAGATTATATTTAAGAGACAATGTAATCGGATGACGTTAAGTAACTTTAAAATATATTCGGCTAAGTGTGATGTAAATAGAGGGTTCCCACAAGGAATATTTTATGCAACACGTATTTGATTTTGGTTATAAAAACGATCATAAAAACTAGCGCTAATCATTTACTCGTTCTCTTTTCATCTACTTCACGCACTTTTTGAATACATAACAATTACAGAATTGTGTAATGCAACCTAGAGGATGGGACAACAAAAGCAATTTGATTAAGCATTTTATTTCATTGATGCTTCATGCAAATGTAAAGAAGATAAATATCTGGAATGTGGAAAAGTTAGGGTGAAAAATAAGTAAACAACACACACAATATAGTGGTGCTGTGCATTCCATCAAAACCGTCTTGTTCGGTTCACATTTGGACGTCAATACTTAGCACTATCGTAGATCAGGATATTCATTTCTTTTTTGTATCCCTTCGGGAAAAAAACACACATGAATTGTCAGAGGTTCGCATAAAAACGCGATCACTCCTGCATTACAGCTAAAACATATGGCTAAACGACACCCAATACATTGCCTTTCCTTGGTGGGTACGTGAACCTCCCCAGAGCGACAGCGTGGAATGCACAGCTGCACGTCACCAGCGACTTGTTTGAGTTGAATTTATTTACATCAAAACGTTACAACTATATGATACAGAGACGCGTGGAGAGCGGGGGTGGGTGGGTGGGTGGGGCGTGGGGGGCGTGAGGCGTGCGCGGCGGGCGAGCGGGGCGCGGCGCACGCGGTCAGCGCTGCGGGCGCGGCGGCGGGGCTAGGGGGCGTCGGGGGCGGGCGCGGGCGCCGGCGCGGGCGCGGGCGTGGGCGGGTCGTCGGCGCCCGCCCCCGGCCGCCGGCGCTTGCCCTTCTTGGCCGCCTGGCGCTTCTTCTGCGCCTTGGGCACGATCTCGCAGGCGCAGCCGCTGCGCACGCGGATGTAGTCCATGCGCCACGAGTCGTTGCGGTGCGCGTGCGCGTGCGCGCCGCGGCGCGCGTGGCGCGGCGGCTCCTCGCGCACCAGCGCGTACGAGTACGAGTACTTCTGCACGCAGCGCGACTGCGCCTGCAGCCGGCGGTCGATGAAGCGGCATGGCTTGTCGCGCACGCTGTCCAGGCACGACACCTCGTAGAAGGACTGCTCCTGCAGCTGGAACAGCTCCACGTAGAGGCCGTCGACGCGGATGCCCCCGCCGGGCATCACCATGTCCATGCGCGACGGGCAGCACTCGGCGGCGCCCGACTCGCCGCTGGCGTTGCGCAGCAGCGTCTGCAGCTCGCGCCCGCTCAGGCGCCGCAGGTCCCACTCGGCGGCGGCGGCGGCCAGCGTCCTGCCAAGCACACACGGCCCCGTCAGGCATCCAGCCGATCGTTTTGGAGGGGGTCGTCATAGAGGTTTGTTCAATAATAAACATTTGTTATAATATATTATTTTTGTAGTGAATATATGATAATATACAATATTATTTTTTAAATAATTACATAATTCTAACACGAATAAATATTTAGATTAATTTTGCCAAAAAAGAAAAGGTAACAATCGAAAACTCCACGGACCTTTGAGGGGGGAGGGCATGGCCCCCACGTCCCCTCCCCCGAATCCGCTATTGGACATAAGATGTCCCGCGCCTACCCTCATCGACACACGCCTGCACGAGACTAATTGAAAGGCGAATACTCGTCAACTCTTTTTTGCTCAGAACATTCTTGCTTCCTTCATTACACGGCGGTAATCTGCTTCATACGCTAATCATAGAGGACATGTGGTTTCAATTTACTTAGCCCTTCATTCTGAACACAAATGCGCATTTGCATCTTTCGTCCATCATTGACGTCTCTAGGCTGCCTACTCAAGCATTGAATCGAAGCGACCCATTTGGCACTTTGCGACTGCAAGCATAATGCAAACACCCTTCGTATTGTACCAGTACATTGCAATCACAAATGTCTCGTAGGGTCAATGCTACAGTGCGCCAGGAAAGTCTCTCCGCAGAGTCACCACGAAGGAGAGAGTGCTAGAAACAGAAATTAGGCTGGTATCACGAGCGCCGGGCAGCGCTGGGACAGTCCGAAAGGGAGGTTACGACGCGCTAGCTGTGCGGAGAGAATTTTCTGGTGTACATTAGTGTTTTGCACTGGTTTTTCAAAGAAAGAACAATTCAAGAAATGTATTTGATAATAAAACACCAGCCACATTAAAAATTACCTCATTTATTTACACAATAAATAAAAAAAATCTCCACTGAAAGGAATCATGTATTCGGCCATGTTGAATTTTACCATTTATTATAAATAAAATTTTTATGATTTTTTTTTTATTTTTTCGGAATATTTTTCACAAAAGTTCATAAAAAGAAACGTTTAATATCGACATATTATTTTGTATAGAAAACTATACTATGTATTAGAAGACGTCATTATTCTTCAAATAATGAGGAAATAATTTTAAAATAGAATTTAGCTTTCTGTACTGGAAGGGACCGTACTTTCATTATATGCATTAATAAAATGAAATAAAATGTTTTGCAATACGTTTGCGGTCCGTCTGAGCACTTGACACCTGCAGGCCTTCTGAGGGTCAGTGCAACGCCTTACGAAGACTTGGTCACGCAACCCGCAACACACTGCTGTACTGCAGGTTGAATGCTGCCGGTAGTCAGCGCTCTTTTACGAGCTGAGTACCTGCCACCCACGAAACATTTGGCTAAGGGTATGCCCAGCTACCATAATTCACTACAACTTGTAAATTACTCCTAGTATTTCGACATGTTTCAAACAGTGATAACATTCATAAGCACACAGTGCCATGGAAAGAATATTTGTAAGATATTCCACCACGAAAAGAGAAAAGACTTTTTACATCACAATAGGCAAAAAGTTCAAAGAATAGTACATACACACTTTTCATTTGAACACACGTGACTCTATAAGAAAGTTCAGCGAAGTTAGGATAAAAATATTTCTCGTACGTCTTCTTCCACTTACCTAAACCGGAACAAATTTTTAACTTCGTATATTTCTAAGGAAATATATTCAATGTAAATTGATGAAACAATTGTTTGCGACAACACACAGAAAACAACACAGCCAAAAACTTTAAATATTCGTAATTCAATTCTTAAGCATGTGCCAAAATGAAAATTGGTGGTACAACTGGCACTCCGTCTGATAAAGTTGGCGGCCGCAGGGAGTTCTCTAGGACTGCGGGAGGGAAGGAGACCTGGCACTTGCTCTCCAGAGGAGGGGGGAGGACCGGAGCACTGACCTGTCGCCGGCGCTGTCGCCGATCTGCCAGGCACTGGAGGTGGCGGCCCGCAGAAGCACACTGGCCACCAGGCAGAGCACCTGCAACACGCGCTGTCAGTTCCAAGCTGGCTCGCACAACGGAGAACATACAATGTATCACAATACACTAGCAAGAATTATATTAAGTTGTGATAAGATATGTACGGCATAAGAGAGGGGTAAATAAGGCATCTTTTCTTTTAAGCTAAAAGATACAATGCTCTTCACGAACCTCCTGTTTTATTCTGAACACTGTTTTGCTCGTCGATGGATTGTTTACCTTCGTAGAAATGTCAATTCTCATATAGAACGGTACTTAAGCAGCAATTAACATAATGATATACACTCTAAAAAACTGAAGTGAGAAAAAGAGTTTCTATATATTCTTAGAAGAATATTGTAGAATAACGTTTATTGGAAGCGAACTCTCTATATTTCCTTTTTAAACACGAAATCGCAACAACCTCAAAAAATATAATTTTATTTTCTCGCATACTGCATACGCATAATAGAGAATATAGTGTAAATGCCACGGGAAAACGGCGATTTTTGAACGAAAATCTCCTATTGCCGGGCCCTTGTGGCTCCAAATTTCTTTATTAAACGTTGTCCTTGGATAACGTAAAGATTTTTTAAAAAATGACACAGGTTTCATTTTCATTGAAATACTGTATTTTTCGAAAATTGCAAAAGTTCAACTTTTTTGTGGCATTATCCTACAACTACAATATTGAAGAGAGGATTTTTTTTGTGAACGAAATCTCTCAAAAGATAGATCTGTAAACAAGACCATGTATAATTTTTCAAAAATATAAGTAATTTTCGCGTAATCTGCGTAAATATAGGCAATTAAAAAAATTAAACAGCTATTTTCTAAGGAACGGCTGTACATTTTTAAAAGAAATCTGTTCTTAAAAATTAGTTCCTTAAAAAAGATCGTGTACAGTTTTAAAAAATAGTAGATTAGCGTATTTTGCAAATTTTCTGATTTATCGAATTTCCCGCACTTCTTTTGTTAGAAACATGACATGGTAGTTTGAAATAACTTGTCGTTGTTGGGCGGTATTTCTGGGTGTATGTAACGGAGTGTTGAGTTGCTGAATTTGTGATGAAGTGCGATTCGCTTTAACGTCGTATTAGCTCCATACGAATTAAATTTTCGCGCTACGATTGATAATGCGGTGAATTACAAATTAATCTTATGTAAATTTTTTAATAATTAAAATGTCTTCAAGCACAATTGGATATTAATTTTATCCCAATTCGAGGCCTTGGTGTATTTCTCAAAACTGGTGTCGCTTGAGGCCGCTAGATCGCGACTACGGAGCGGTAGTGCAGCACTGCAGTACTGCCAACAGAGCGAGCGTGGTGCAGAGCACGCATGTTACGAGTTGATAACGCCAGGGGCGAACGGAAAAAGGCTATAGGAAAGTCCCACTGCCTTGAGCCTCACGGACCAGAGCCGTAACATAGAAATTTCTTCCGGGAGAAGTTCGGCGAGTTCACTTTCAGCATAAGAATAGCATGCACAAGACTAAATAAATGAAGACCTTTTCATGTTACAAAACCGGTTGCGAATCATTGATCAACTCGATGTGAAGAATTCTGATACTTCATTTAACAGTGTATTCTAGACCGTAAAAGCAAAATTAATTAACTTAACATTCGAAATTACCGAAGGGTATAGCCAGAAACTGACCGCCCAATAAAAAGTGGATTTTGTAGAGAAGCTCTTACCCCTCTTTTAGCTACGTGCATGACATAAGGGCTCAATTTTTAATTAAGTGTGTAATTATTTCAACCCATAAATACCAAAAACTCCTCTGGGTTTTATTATGTTAAATATAAAATTTAAATTTTACTGTAAAATAACGAAAGTTTTCTTGTTTTATTATTTCTAAATTGGTATCATTATTTTCAAGACAACACTTACGACGGAGTGCTTTTTCATTTACTTAAACATTATTTTTGAGTCATGTTAAAAAATTGTCGAAATAGAGCAACGCCAAGTATCAGAAATCTACTGGCAATTAAAATCCATTTATTTAAATTAAATTTATTTTTAGTTAGCAGTGCTTTGCAAATTGAAAAACAATTATATTGCCATTGCGATGAAAATCTGAAACGTTCTTTCTACAAGACACATTATGTTTCCATGAAGATGAACTACTAAATCTATCAAATTTTCGACGAATATTTCTAAGCTATTCCAAACAGTTTACTTGCAAATGTGTTTAACTTTCTTACTTTTTTATATAAATTAATTTAATTAAATAATGATAATATAAATAAGTGTAAATCAATGACACAAACAACTATTCCTCCATGCAATGCAGATCAATAGTGAACGGTGAATTTCTACGATCAAATGTAAAGAATTGGTACGACAGTACAGCAACCTCAAAATAACTTCCATTGTAGACACTCTGAGTGCCCGCGAGTTTATTGCGTGTAGTAGACGGTGTGTGGGAATGCGAAGGCCAAAACGTGGCATGGAGTGATAAACGGGCCACAAAGTTATATGCAGTAGACATTAAGTAGGCAAAGGTCGTATTTCAACCCTTTTCTAGTTTGTTTGTACGTCTCTGCAGACGATAACTCTGAAACAAGTTGAGATATTATTTTAAAATCTGTTTTCGCTGGGAGGTATTTAAGCATCCCTTCATATATTGGTCGGTTCTAAATTATCATGAAGTAAATATTTCGGTTAATACTTTTATTTCCACGATATTTCAAAACGTGCCAGATGTGATATACAACTCCATAAACTTACAAGATTCCATTCCAGATCGTTTATTTCCTTCCAGCTGGTGCAAAAGATGATTATTTACTGGTTTTATGACGCAATGTCTGCCAAACGACTTTGAATAAGTAATTGTCTTCCACAATTACACAGCTATCAAACAACAAACATCTACGGTCTAGCATCTTTCCGACAAACTCTTATTGGAGCTGATGCCTGCTCGCGGTCCGGGGAGTCATTGAACGGCGCCTCCCTCAGAAAAAACTTCCTTGCTGCCTAGAGGAACTGCAGATTGACTCTCTAGCCGAGGGCACGCAGGCGCACCTCGATTTCCGACGCGTAAACTTCAATGAAAACAATACGTTGTATCATTCTTCTGAATGCTTGGCAGGCAGGGGCTCGGAGGAGGCATCTTTGCCGGTCTTTGCCATCCTCGCCACTGTGCGCGATGTCCTGATCCTTCGGGAGCAATCTAGAAGAGGATACGAGTTTAGAGTTTTACACTTTTGATATTTTTTAGTCCGATACCTATACCATGTGGTTATTTTCAACGAGGTGAATTTTTATTTTTGGCGTCATAAACATCCCTCAGCTGGTACGACGCTATTTACCCTCATTTATTCATTACAATTTGGTGGCAAGAAGGGTCGAAAGAACGTCACTGTAAAAACGGGTATTATTACGTGTCGCTTGGCAAACACTGTCAGAATATCAAAAGTCAAGAACAAAAACGCTTGTTACAACGTAAAATTTCGTCAATTCATCGTACAATGCTGAACTATTTTCCAAGAAATGACGATCTTCCTGTCACGATATTAACTCAACTCGAGCCCGCCTGGTAACATATGCAGGATACATTACAAGTCTGCTTTTTTACTAAACCAGGGACAATTGAGACAATGACAGTCACCAAAGGAGGCTTTACTCAGTATTAAATCGATTCCTCACTACAGGACAAATTTGTAAAATATTAGTTTGTCAATGACGCAGGTCATTAAAATTTTGAAAACCATTACGGTGCGTACTAAATATGTTGTCAAAGAGCGTAAGTAATATTTTTAATATGTGAATATAAAATTGCCGTTATCTTGAATAAAACCTTCCATTTGATTCACGATGCACCTAACATTTTGGCGAAGGGGTGCACAGCCCAAGATCACTCTGTTGGCTGGTGTGTGTAGTGAGCCGCTGGCTGTACTCACCGCGACGCAGCTGGGCCGGGCGACTATGCGCATAGTAGAGCGGAGAGGCGTGGCCGGGGGCGTGGCCGGGGGCGGGGGCGCGGGCGGCAGGCCGGGTCCTCAAGGGCGGCACGCCGTCGCCATCGCTGGGCGCCGCGCCTGCAACACGCCTTATGTAGCCGCGGCGGACGCGCGGGGCCTGCGCCCTGCGCCGCGCCCAGCACAGCCCAGTGCGCGCAGGCGCCACGCGCAGACTCCTCCGCACCCAAACAAGGGCCCTTCTACCCTCACACTGACAGCGGGTGCTCTTTAATATATATTTTTCTTCAAGGCCTATTATCTTCCGTTACTTGTTCTATATGCCACATTGTAATTGATACCAATATAATACACCTTTGTCAATACAAACTATTCTTATTTAACATTATTATCGAGCAAAGAGGTACACCCGTGTAATTCAATCGCATAGAATATCAAGTAATTAGTAATTTCACATACAGTTGCAGATTCTACAGGCTCTGAATAGGTGGGATAAAATCGCGAAGCGACGAAACAGCAAAAATGTAATAAAATTGCCACGATCTCATCATGTAGATTACGGTGCCAGGAACGTATCTTTGAAGCCTTTGGTCTCAAAATGTTAGTTATTAAGGCCCTAAAACGCTTCCTTTAGGGGTTATTTAACGATATAGATTCAGAATTCCTGACGAGAGTTACCGCTTGCATTTTACATAAATATTTAGATGTGTTTTTTAAACAAATCCTTCAAATTTTTAAAGTAAAAGTTAAATTCGTCACGTCTCCGTGAAATTCTCTTTATTTAGAGACCTCACTTATAAAGACTGGTTGAGTGTGAGAGCCGCAAAAGGAAGGTATACTACTGAAATAATACAGGAGACGATTGACATGGTGAGTCGCTCTCCACATTTTGCTTTGTACTTGTGTGTTGTTTTTTTAAATATGTTTAGTATTTGATTTCAATGTAGATTAATTCGACTATTTACAGAGATGTACCTGAAGATGCGAAAAAATTGTTTCGCGATACGTCCTACATGTTAAAAAAGCATTTTAATAAAATCCAATTATATCTGTATTAATTGATGTTTTCCCGTTTTCTTCTATACTATTGATTGTTTTAAATTAGAAGATACAGAAAATAAATAACAGCTAATAGAAAATCAATAAAGATTAAAAAGCGATATAATTCACTTTCGTTCATATCAGCTTCTACCATTTTGAGCCTTCAACCCTAATTTCCTGATGTTGCTGTCAGAAATAGTTATTATGATGAGAATGGTAAAAGGGGCATTTTATTTTGCGAGTAGGAATGATTGCAACATGAGGCTGAAAGCCCAATGGCACTATCCTACGAGCAAAATAAACTCACTTTTACTACGTGTGTCGTACACTAAATTTTGGACAGCTCTACTGACTTTCATTTTATTTTTATTCAAATCTACAAATCACTTAATGATACATTAGTATTAGCTGTTGCAGTGGGAAGAGATTATTTTGTTTTCTTTGTTGCTTTCACATACTTTCCTGAACACTTGAATATTAGTGTTCACTTTTAGTATTTGTGCTAAAAATAAACTTTTAGTACGCTACGCATGCTCTGAGAGAACCGCTTTCATTTGTGGATATCTTCAAATATGTTTCTTCGTTATTGATACGTTATTGCTTGTTATTGCCTCGATACTAAGCTCAATATTCACTGCATCACTTACCTAGACCAAGAGGATGGTGGTTGCGAGGGAAATACGAAAACAGTTGAATGATGCTACATGATCTCTTATGGAAGGAATAAAGAGAGAGAATTATGAAAGGGAATTATGGGAGGAAAAGATGAAAAAACAGACTAAGTCAAGCTAACATCTATTCCATTAGTAAATAAATAGAATTGAATAATCAAAATTTGGTAAAAAAAATGCACTACGGGCGTTAACTGGTTCTAACAATTTCAGGCGACAAAGGGCCCTCAAATCAAAGACCTTCGATCTTTTTGAAGCAGCTTGATTATTTGAACCCTTATAACGTCCTTGGTGCAATAATAACTATTATGTAAAGATAACGAGCATGGCAATTGAGACAAATATGTCCATCCTAGAGGACTGTTAAAATGTTGGGCTTAACAAAGCGAGAAACTAATAAATATAAAACAAATATGTACAATGTTATCCTCAACATACATCTTTCGTCTTATTCAAACTCCGCATAAAACGGCGGTTCCACATTAGTGAAGATCATCAGGTGAAAAAAATCTGTTGCTTTGGAGCTATGTTGATTGTTGTTTTTTTTTTCATAAGTTTCAGACACATTCACATTGAAAACACTCAAGAAACCTTGAAGTATTATTTTATAATCGAGGATCCTTTGCCTATTGAATACATTGTTTCTTTTGACTAATGTAGCGGTCCTACTGCATTTCTTCTCCCATCACAGCATTTTGAGTCCTATTTAGTGTGACTATTTCACAAATTAACTCATTACATGACTCAAAAGGATAATTAAAACCACATGAATTACGGAAAAGAGAAATTTTACACGAAACTGCTACCGATAATGTGAAACTTTCATTCAGCTCAGAGGTCACTGCCTCCTGGAATAACATTTAGTACATCAAAGGATGAATAACAGTTTAATGCAGAAAATGATTTCAAATATATTTTATATTATGGTTACAAAACTTTCAAAAAATTATAATAAACTACTTAAAACTACTTAAAAGAACATTTATTTAAAACACAATTATTACACTTGCAGGAAGTTGACTTTTCCAGGTGTTGGGATTCTATAGAATTTAAATGGAAGACCTAGAAGCTGAATTAATTGCGAGATTCCTCAATTTCGAATGGATTAAAATTTCTCGAAAATTGCTCCAATTCTTTCTTTAAATATCTTGTAAAAATGGAGTGAAATACACTTATGAAGATTGCATTCCGAATTTCACGGTTAACATTGAATTTTCGAAAACTACAAAGAATTGCATTTTGACGTATTTATTCCTGAAACTACAATAATGAAGCTCGAGATTTTTTGCCAATGAAATTTGTTCTTCACAATTAGTTATTTAAGTAATGGCATTTTTATTGTTTTGAAAGTATTAGTAGTTTTCGCTTAAGTTTGAGTGAAATAGGGGCACTATTAAAAAATATTAAGATTTTCTCAAAAAGGGGTCTAATTTTTTTAGACTCTTTTATGGATAATGGTAATGCACTGATTAATAAGACATAAACACAACTTTGATGTATTTATTTGATTTTCAGAAATTACACAATTTTAATTTTTTTAAATATCTCACTCTGTTAACATTTACAATACGTTTTTACTTTCTCACAATCTACATACGTAGTATAGTTGAAGTTATGAAATAATGCAGCAAAAAGCAGGCATTTTTTGGATAACAAATTCGTAATGTAAATCTCTGGGTCGAAAAACTCGATAATTCTTGTTCCTGTATAATTGCTTGCTCTATCAAGCTGTGTAGTCAGAATCCACGTTTTCTGGGCCCTTGTCACTGAAAAATTGGTATAAGGCAAAACGTCGGTCTGTGAACAACGCTAGCGGCTAAACGATAATCAGGATGTTCACCAAAATTTACATTCCAAATCGATCTGAAGTACGTTGAGCCCTCTTGAATTTGAAACCGATGGTTTAATTTAGGTTGGTACTTTACATGAAGCCTGAAGGTAGTTTTGAAAATTTTTCTCAAATATGGCTCCAAATTTTTACTATCTACACTTTGTCCTCCGAGAGTATAAAGAGTGCATAAAAATTGTGCAGATCTCAGTTTCTTTGAAATATGACGTCGTTTGTAACCGCCAATAACTATATCGCCGAGCTGAAGGACAGGAAAATGTTTCCGGTCGCGGTCCAGAAAACGTTCAGCTTTTGAAAGACACGCAACACCTAAGATTTGTGTAATTGTTGTTCGGGGGGGGGGAGAAGGTTGGAGGCAGACGCCTGAGAGGTTCAACGATATCGCTGATATCGATCAGGATACGTCTCTGGGGCAGAGTGCTCTTTATCTTCCGATCCTGTCTCTGGTGGGCGCAAAGACTATTTCACAAATAAATTCTAGGATACAGCATATTTTACTTTTAGAAAATTTTATTTGCGGTCACATTTTGGGCCAATTTTTAATCCATCACGGATTTAAACATTTCCTTCCATTGTCGACAGTTTGGTGAAATGTCTGTGACATCCCGACGTGACGTCGGAACCCTCTTAGGTGGGGGGTTGGTCAGGACATCTGACCGGCAGGTCCTAGAGTTCGAGTCCTGACGCTGACAGCCACATAGCTAGATCGAATTCTACTGCTGTCTGGAGGAGAATTCTAGCGGTCGGCTGCTCTGATCGGTTGTTTTCCCTGATTTATCCTATCAATACCAGGTGAATGCCGGAGCAGTACCCTATTAAATGGTCCCCGAACCGCGCACGATCTTTCCTTCCTCTTCCTTGTCTTTTTCTCATCCCTTATTAACATACACTTTCACTAACATGCATTACACTACCGCACATACCGGGAGACCGGTCGGGGGCTTCGAGCGTGTCCCGGCTGGGGCGGTACCGCGCTAGTGGGGGATATCCGATTGTGGCGTACTGGACATGAAAAGCACAGACGACAGATTCTGAATAGTATGTACAGTATATTTACAATAATAAATTACAAGATAATGTTACAAAATTGAAAACCTTAGGCAACCTTTCTATTCTCTAAGCCGCGAAACCCCGCGACCGTCCCTAGGCTGAGCCCAGTGCCTCTGCTCGAGAGCATGAGAAGCTGCGCGAAGTGCGAGCTGTCGGACATTAGTCCCCGTAACTAGATGTTACATGGCCGGATGCCAAAACGTGCAAGGTTGCACGGAGATACCTCACGTCTTTCGACTCACTAGCGTATCCCCCGAGCGCATGTCGGCGCCGCAATAAATACTCCACGGCTCGTCCCCCACTCTACCAGCGGCGGGCGTCATTCGGCTCGCAAGCCAGCCCTCAGCAGAGAGCAGCCTTCATCAATGGACTCGCACTCAGGCACGCTCAGTTGTCCTGGTTATTTTTAGGCTGGGATTTTCTGCCCGGCGCGCGCCGGCGAGGCGCCGCCGCATTCCACCCCCATCCCCCATCCGGCTTAAGGCCGGGCTTTCCAGCGAAACGGCACGTGCGCCACCTCGCGACGCTACACGATTTTGAAAATACCGCTAGCCGACGATAGGTCGGCACCGGATCTCGCCATCCAGCGGGGGAAGATCACCGCCACCTTCCGTGATAAAACATGCACTACACTTACGGAACTAATGACCAACGCAGTTGGCTTGCCCGGAAACACAAAATATTCAATCATACATGTTGGGGCATTAAAAAGGCAAACAACTGTCCTCTGTTTTATTTAGCAAGAAACGGATGAACGACGTTGATGAGCTGAAACGAAATTGACGAAAAGAATTTTGTTGAATATCACTAACGCACGTTAAATGTAATATCTCAGGAGTAATCAATAAAAATACTAATCGTGTAGGCTGCAAAACGTAACGATGGAAAGGGATATCTGCAAGACACACAACAGTCTGTCGACAGCACGGCGCGGGGCGAAATACCAGGAGAGCTGACGAATATTTCGTGTAACCTGTCGCAGCGCATTGGCCAAATGTGCCTCAAAGACTGACAGAAAACAGATAAATTGTATTAAGGACGCACAGATGTATGTGTATCCGCTTTTAAAATTAAGAAAATAAACTGAATGATTTAAATTATAACAAAACGGATAGTATTTAAACTAATGTTAAATGGAGAAAATACAAGCCTGATTTCGCCGTGACTTTGACAACTAAGCCTACTAAGCGGCTTTTGCCACACAGCCAACAATCGTTTGACACCTCCATGGAAGCCTAGGTTTGCATTCAAGATGCCCGTCCTGTGTACCCAAGATCTTGAGAAAGTAGAATCCTCGGCACGACAGCGCGCAGGTTCGAATTCCGTATCGGTTGTGGATTGTTTTGCTTGTATGGTGGGGGGGAGGGGGCCTTGCAACAGATGTGTCACCTTTCACACTTTTTCTTCCTTTCTCTTCATACTCTCGGCACTGACAGCCGAGATTGGCATAGGGGATCCCAGAGCAATTGAGAGAAACCGATGGAGAGGGGTGGGCGGGCTATTTCAGACGATAATCGAAGGGTCTCCTTCCGGCCAAAAGGAATAATGCGTGAATGTCCTACCGGGCAAGAAGGCATAACGCGGAGGGGCAGATCTGTGGCTGAGGATGGGCAGCACTCCAAGTCACCGACGTCTGCGGATTGATTATTTTGATTCCGGGCACGTGAACTGCTATGTTTATTACTAGACATCAGATGTTTACGAAAATGCCTTTATTATTCCAGCTAACTTATTTAAAGAATAATAATATAAGTTAGCGAATAATGACATATGACGAATTTTTAGAATGTCCCCCCTTTTTTAGCGTAAATGCCTTTTAGTGAGTAAACACCTTTTTTTAGAATTAGTGGACTTTTTTACCTTTTAACGTACTCATATTATTTCTATATACAATCCTAAGATATCAGAAAATTAGCCATGGTCCATCGTGACCATTCTTTACGAAATACAAGTGTTTGTATTTTAAAATATGAAATAATTTCTAAAAGTATACCAATAGATTTTTCTCCATTTCCCTCTTTCATAAATACCAGCCATGTTCTGAGAGCATGGTCGATTGACAATACGCCGACGGCATCAAAATTTTAAATGGAAATAAATGTAAATTCCCAAAAGGTTTTAATGTTGGACTTCTAAAATATATGCCAGTCACATCAAGTTGAGAGATCCTTCGCATTCAAACTATTTTTTTCTCCCAATCGTCGCAAATTTGAAATTATGATCCTTGAAAATTTACTGGTAATATGTTGCAATGCAAACTATTAAAAATAAAATGTAGAAGAATTTTAAATATGTAAATCTAGTTTTACATGAAAATGTACTTGCTTGTTTGTTCATTTAAATTTACAAAATAATATAGACAAAAATTCCAAAATATCTAAAACTTTTGGACGTCTTATGACAGTGCCCTTTTTCTCCTTATTCTTGACATTTTCGGTGCCTTTTTAGGCACCTAAAAGACGATTTTTTTGTGCCTAAGCAACCGATGTCTATTTATTACGTACGTTCCTGTGGTTAATGTTTATTCCGGAAGGTGACAGTATTCCTCCCCGCTACAACGTGAGATCCGGCGCCGGCCTACCCGTCGACTGGCAGGGATTCACCCCTTTCAGGTATCACCTCCAGCGGGGCACCGCCCCAGCCAGGGCAAGCTGCAAGCTCTCGACTGGTTTCCCGACAAATGGCAGTGTACTCGTATGTGTACGTGCCAGGGGAGAGGAGGAGGGGACAAGGAGAAACCGAAGGAAGGGAATGCCGCGAGAGATCCGTGGCTATTTTGTTAAGAAACCCTTGCGACATTCGCTTGGTATTGATCAAAAAACATCAGAGGAAACTGCCGACCAGAGAAGCCCATCGCCCAGAATTCTCCTGGGACAGCTAAAGACCACCTTATTATAGGCTAGAGCTCGTGTCGAAAATCCGTCACAATTGGGAAGCGAACACTAGGCCCTCCAGGTCTGGGACACAGAAGTTCAAATAGTTGTTGCCTAAGCTATGCGGCACCAGTGACACCTGTGGAGAAACAGATAAATACTGAGATAGGGATCGTCAAAAGTAAAGTAATAACAACATTAATATAATGTATAAAATACAGAATATCAATTAAATTTCACATCAGTAGTTTACCAATCAATAAGAGAATGAAAGTGAGAATCTGGTGTGATTTAGTGGAGCGGTGACAACAGAGGTTGCCGACGAGCGACTCCACAGTTTGGCCTCAGAGAGCAGTGCAGAAGCAGCAGGCGGTGGGGGGCATGGAGCACGAAGCTGACATCTAGGGAAGGGGCCGGGGAGTACCTCCGTGAAGATGGCCAGAAAAAATCTCAAAATTCAAAATTTTTTTATGGATACGTTTGTCCACCGTTTGACCACATTTGACCACCCTTTAGAAAATTTTTACCAGCCTCCGTTCACAAATTAGAACAAAAACAAATTTTTCTGGCCAACTTCACGATTTGACGAAATTACAAGATTTTGCCCAAAATATTAAAAATATCGAAATTTGAAGTGCGCTTTTGTTTGTCCATCGTTTGACCACCTTTAATCACTAACTACATTATTTTTACCACGTTTCCTCCAGCAGATATTCGCGAAAAAACGTATTCCACTGCACCCAGAAACCGTGAAGATGGCCAGAAAAAGTTTTAAAATGCAAATTTTTTTGGTCGATTCGTTTGTCCATCGTTTGACCACTTTTGACCACCCTTTAGAAAATTTTTACCAGGCCGGGTTCAAAAGTTATAGGCAAAAAACGTTTTTTTCCCGCCATTTCTCAAAATCGACGAATTAGCAACAATCAAATGAAAAATTCGAAACTTTTAATTTGCATTCGTTTCTTTACCTCCTAATGACCTCTTAATCACCTTCAGACGTGCTTTACCACCAACGGAACAACCCAAAAAAATTTCCAAAAGAGCGTGAAGATGGCCAAAAAATAATTCGAAAATGCAATTTTTTGGGCTAATTCGTTTGTCCATCGTTTGACCACGTTTGACCACCCTTTAGAAAATTTTTACCAGGCCGCGTTCAAAAGTTAATGCCAGAAAACGTTTTTCCCGCCATTTTTTCAATTCGAAAAAACAACAAGAAACACGCAGAATTTTCCGTACTTTTCAAACCTCTGCGTTTGTCCATCTTTGGAACGTGATTGTCCATCACTTAAAATTCGTAAACTACATGTATTTCAAGAAATACAAGTGAAAAACGAATTTTCCCACCTTTTCTTGTAAAATTCCCTCAAACAACAAAAAATATATTCAAATTATATCAAAAATCATTCGCATTCGTTTGTCCATCGTTTCATGTCGTTTACTTAACCTTTAGAAAATTTTTACCAGCCTCCATTTATAAATTTGCGCAAAACAAATTTTTCGGGCCAGGTTCTTGTCTTGATGAAATTACAAGATTTCCTTGGAAATATTAAAAATACCACAATTTGACGTGCGCATTCGTTTATCCATCTTTTGATGACGTTTCCCTAGCGTTTAGAAATTTTTTACCAGCCTCCGTTGAGAAAATAGAGCAAAAACGAAGGTTTCGGGCCAACTTGACTGTTTGAAATTATCCCATTATTGGAAGATGATTGATCTGTATGAAACGCACTATTAGTTGCCGAATATGTTTTAGTAGTTGTATGAAAATAATTTGTTTTCGCACGTAATGTTGTAGAACTTGTAACGTGTTTCAGAAAAAAAGATGACATATGCGCCTCTGTGACAAAATTATTTTCTCAGGAGTTAAGTTTCGTTACAAGTAACGAAACGAAAGTCTGCGCGAATTTAGTTTTGTTACAGAAAGAACAGATCGTCTAAGACAGTTTCGTTTCGTTTCTTTACTGAAATGAAACAAATGTGACTTTCCTTTTCGTGGGTAAGAAACGTTGTTTCTTTATTTAGTTTCGTTATTAATATTTGTAGAAGGAGAAGTAACGAAAGTCGAGAGAGGGCCATTGAGAGGAGTTGTACACCAGACTACATTTCTGTACTTTATTTTTGTCGCGGCGCCGCTATCAGCGTGTCTGTCAGCAGAGGGTCCATTTACTTGGAGGGCACTGCAGGTCACCGAGGCGTAGGACTCTCGAACTCCCTCCCATTCTGGGCGAGCGGCGGTGCGGCCGTGAGCGGGGTGAGAAGGGCACTGCCGCTTCTCAGAAGCGCTGCTGAGGGGTGTCGTTGGAAGGGGCGTGGGCCTGCGAGCAAATCGGTCGGTGGACATAGCACCCCCCCCCTTCCCATTTTTTTTTAGGTAATTCCGCTGTAATCCGTACCAAACAAAGTTTTTATTTCATGTTAACCATGTATCCAGAACGGTGAGTATTGCGAGTAAACATTTACCACAAGAGCCAGAACATATTTTAAGAGTAATTAAATTATCGATAGAGAATAGAAGAAAACGTTAATAACCACCAAAATTATACCTCCCCCACATGCTCCAACTCAGAAACTAATCACCCAAAACATAAATTGGGAAACATTTAGGAAAATAGTGAAAACCAAGACACCACAATTCAAAATATTAAACTCCCCTATGGAAATAGAAAAATCAGTCATGCAGATAAACGAAATAATAACAAACACAATAAAACACTTACAAGAAAACAAACCCACATATTCTTCTAAACAGACAAAACCAAAACTACCCAAAGAGAAAACAGAAATAATCAACACACGCAATAAAACTAGAAGGCTATGGAGCAAGAATAGAATTCCCCAACAGAAAAAAGAACTAAATCTCCTCAATGAAATAACAAAAAGGGCAATAAATATACACATCCAAAAATCCTTTGGCAGGAAAACAGAAACATTAAATACCTCAAACAAATGACTATGGCACTTCTCAAAATGTCTTCTAAATAAAAAATAACCATTCCGCCACTCAACACGACACAAGGTATAAAATATGCCCCAAGATAAGGCAGAAGCACTAGCAGAACACTTCGCTCAAACATTCAAGCCTAATAACACACCCGTACACCCAGACCACCAAGCAATAATTGATTCAAATGGAGCACCCAACTATGACGTCCCACAGAGATTAAAATTCATTTCACCTACTGAAGTCAAAAACCTCATAAAAAAATTGCCTAAAAGAAAAGCTCCTGGACATGACCTAATTAGCAATCAAATATTAAATAACCTGCCCACAACCACAATCGCATACATAAACAACATCTATAATTCATCATTCAGACTAGGTTATTTCCCAAGAACTTGGACAATATCAAATATAATCCCGATCCCTAAACCAAGCACAAATCATAGCCTCGCAGTGAATTACAGACCAATAAGTCTCCTCCCAACGTTATCTAAATTATTTGAAAAAATAATTTTAAAAAGACTCAATAATCATCTAACAAAATCAGAAGCTATTCCAAACCACCAATTTGGTTTTAGAAAGCGTATCTCAACTGCACATCAATTGCTAAGGATTACTGAATACATTCACACTGCCTTCCAAGAAAAGAAACACTCAATAGTAACACTCTTAGATGTATCTCAAGCATTTGACAGAGTCTGGCACCCCGGATTAATATACAAACTCAAAACAATAGCAACACCTAAATACTTACTAAATATTATCACACAATTTATATCAGACAGAGTAACCATAGATAATCATAGCTCCAACCCACACCCTATAGAAGCAGGACTTCCACAAGGCACACCCTTATCCCCAACACTATTCAATATTACACAGCAGATATCCCCACCACACAATACACTCAACTTGCACAATTTGCTGACGATACGGCAATATTCACATCAAGTTGCACCCTGACATATAGCAGCACAAAAATTCAACAACATTTGAATAAAATAGACGAAAGGGCAATAAAATGGAAAATAGAACTAAATCCAAATAAATGAAAATCAAAAATTTTTTCATAGAGACCATTCTCTGCCCCCCACCCATTACTATTAAACAATAGTCAAATAAACTGGACACCATCAAACCAACCTATAAAATACTTAGGTCTAAATCTTGACACAAGACTAAACTGGAAAAACCACATCAATATAAAAACACAACAGGCTAAAATCAAATTAATCCAACTCAAGCGAATACTTAATAAAACTTCCAAACTTTCACTAACAAATGCAATAACACTATATGAAACTATCATAAGACCCATAATGCTATACGCTTGGCCCATCTGGACAAATGCTGCACCATCCAATGTAAATAAAATACAAATATTACACAACAGATTCCTCAGAATATTCACCAACGCCCCATGGTTCATTTCAAACCATCAACTCCATAGTGAATTATTTATAAACTCAATCATCCATCAAATAGCACGCCTATCCCCGCTACGTTTGTTTTTGCTCTATTTTCTCAACGGAGGCTGGTAAAAAATTTCTAAACGCTAGAGAAACGTCATCAAAAGATGGATAAACGAATGCGCACGTCATATTGTGGTATTTTTAATATTTCCAAGGAAATCTTGTAATTTCATCAAGACAAGAACTTGGCCCGAAAAATTTGTTTTGCGCAAATTTATGAATGGAGGCTGGTAAAAATTTTCTAAAGGTTAAGCAAACGACATGAAACGATGGACAAACGAATGCGCATGATTTTTGATATAATTTGAATATATTTTTTGTTGTTTTGAGGGAATTTTACAAGAAAAGGTGGGAAAATTCGTTTTTCACCTGTATTTCTTGAAATACATGTAGTTTACGAATTTTAAGTGATGGACAATTACGTTCCAAAGATGGACAAACGCAGAGAGTAGAAATGTACAGAAAATTCTGCGTGTTTCTTGTTGTTTTTTTCGAATTGAAAAAGTGGCGGGAAAAAAGTTTTTTGGCATTAACTTTTGAACGCGGCCTGGTAAAAATTTTCTAAAGAGTGGTCAAACGTGGTCAAACGATGGACAAACGAATGCGAATGTATTTTTATATAATTTGAATGTATTTTTAGTTTCTTGGGGGAATTTACAAAAAATTGTGGAAAAATACGTTTTTCGCCTGTATTTCTGGAAATACACGTAGCTTACGAATTTTAAGTGATGAACAATCACTTTCCAAAGATGGACAAACGCAGAGGTTTGAAAAGTACGGAAAATTCTGCGTGTTTCTTGTTGTTTTTTCGAATTGAAAAAAATGGCGGGAAAAACGTTTTCTGGCATTAACTTTTGAACGCGGCCTGGTAAAAATTTTCTAAAGGGTGGTCAAACGTGGTCAAACGATGAACAAACGAATTAGCCCAAAAAATTGCATTTTCGAATTATTTTTTGGCCATCTTCACGCTTTTTTGGAATTTTTTTTTGGGTTGTTCCGTTGGTGGTAAAGCACGTCTGAAGGTGATTAAGAGGTCATTAGGAGGTAAAGAAACGAATGCAAATTAAAAGTTTCGAATTTTTCATTTGATTGTTGCTAATTCGTCGATTTTGAGAAATGGCGGGAAAAAAACGTTTTTTGCCTATAACTTTTGAACCCGGCCTGGTAAAAATTTTCTAAAGGGTGGTCAAAAGTGGTCAAACGATGGACAAACGAATCGACCAAAAAAATTTGCATTTTAAAACTTTTTCTGGCCATCTTCACGGTTTCTGGGTGCAGTGGAATACGTTTTTCGCGAATATCTGCTGGAGGAAACGTGGTAAAAATAATGTAGTTAGTGATTAAAGGTGGTCAAACGATGGACAAACAAAAGCGCACTTCAAATTTCGATATTTTTAATATTTTGGGCAAAAATCTTGTAATTTCGTCAAATGGTGAGTTGGCCAGAAAAATTTGTTTTTGTTCTAATTTGTGAACGGAGGCTGGTAAAAATTTTCTAAAGAGTGGTCAAACGTGGTCAAACGATGGACAAACGAATGCGAATGTATTTTTATATAATTTGAATGTAATTTTAGTTTCTTGGGGGAATTTTACAAAAAATTGTGGAAAAATACGTTTTTCGCCTGTATTTCTGGAAATACACGTAGCTTACGAATTTTAAGTGATGAACAATCACTTTCCAAAGATGGACAAACGCAGAGGTTTGAAAAGTACGGAAAATTCTGCGTGTTTCTTGTTGTTTTTTTCGAATTGAAAAAATGGCGGGAAAAACGTTTTCTGGCATTAACTTTTGAACGCGGCCTGGTAAAAATTTTCTAAAGGGTGGTCAAACGTGGTCAAACGATGGACAAACGAATTAGCCCAAAAAATTGCATTTTCGAATTATTTTTTGGCCATCTTCACGCTTTTTTGGAAATTTTTTTGGGTTGTTCCGTTGGTGGTAAAGCACGTCTGAAGGTGATTAAGAGGTCATTAGGAGGTAAAGAAACGAATGCAAATTAAAAGTTTCGAATTTTTCATTTGATTGTTGCTAATTCGTCGATTTTGAGAAATGGCGGGAAAAAACGTTTTTTGCCTATAACTTTTGAACCCGGCCTGGTAAAAATTTTCTAAAGGGTGGTCAAAAGTGGTCAAACGATGGACAAACGAATCGACCAAAAAAAATTTGCATTTTAAAACTTTTTCTGGCCATCTTCACGGTTTCTGGGTGCAGTGGAATACGTTTTTCGCGAATATCTGCTGGAGGAAACGTGGTAAAAATAATGTAGTTAGTGATTAAAGGTGGTCAAACGATGGACAAACAAAAGCGCACTTCAAATTTCGATATTTTTAATATTTTGGGCAAAATCTTGTAATTTCGTCAAATGGTGAGTTGGCCAGAAAAATTTGTTTTTGTTCTAATTTGTGAACGGAGGCTGGTAAAAATTTTCTAAAGAGTGGTCAAACGTGGTCAAACGATGGACAAACGAATGCGAATGTATTTTTATATAATTTGAATGTAATTTTAGTTTCTTGGGGGAATTTTACAAAAAAATTGTGGAAAAATACGTTTTTTCGCCTGTATTTCTGGAAATACACGTAGCTTACGAATTTTAAGTGATGAACAATCACTTTCCAAAGATGGACAAACGCAGAGGTTTGAAAAAGTACGGAAAATTCTGCGTGTTTCTTGTTGTTTTTTCGAATTGAAAAAATGGCGGGAAAAACGTTTTCTGGCATTAACTTTTGAACGCGGCCTGGTAAAAATTTTCTAAAGGGTGGTCAAACGATGGACAAACGAATTAGCCCAAAAAATTGCATTTTCGAATTATTTTTTGGCCATCTTCACGCTTTTTTTGGAAATTTTTTTGGGTTGTTCCGTTGGTGGTAAAGCACGTCTGAAGGTGATTAAGAGGTCATTAGGAGGTAAAGAAACGAATGCAAATTAAAAGTTTCGAATTTTTCATTTGATTGTTGCTAATTCGTCGATTTTGAGAAATGGCGGGAAAAAAACGTTTTTTGCCTATAACTTTTGAACCCGGCCTGGTAAAAATTTTCTAAAGGGTGGTCAAAAGTGGTCAAACGATGGACAAACGAATCGACCAAAAAAATTTGCATTTTAAAACTTTTTCTGGCCATCTTCACGGTTTCTGGGTGCAGTGGAATACGTTTTTTCGCGAATATCTGCTGGAGGAAACGTGGTAAAAATAATGTAGTTAGTGATTAAAGGTGGTCAAACGATGGACAAACAAAAGCGCACTTCAAATTTCGATATTTTAATATTTTGGGCAAAATCTTGTAATTTCGTCAAATCGTGAAGTTGGCCAGAAAAATTTGTTTTTGTTCTAATTTGTGAACGGTGGCTGGTAAAAATTTTCTAAAGGGTGGTCAAATGTGGTCAAACGGTGGACAAACGTATCCATATAAAAATTTTGAATTTTGAGATTTTTTCTGGCCATCTTCACGGAGGTCCGGGGAGTCGGGTATTGCGCGGGGGTGGGGCGGGGGCAGGTGACGAATGGCGGGGGCGGACGGCGGCGTGGGGCTGGGGCACACGGCGGGGGAGTGGGGCAGGGGAGGGAGGAATGGGGCTGTGTCATAAGGCGGGGGAGTGGAGTGGGAAGCGGGGACGGGGGAATGACGCGAGGGCGGGGGGGGTGACGCGGAGACGGGGAGTGGGGCGAGGTGGAATGGGGTGTTGGGTATTGGGGGCGGGGGCGGGGGCCTCTGGCATAAGGCGGGGGAGTGGAGCGGGGAGCTGGGGATTGGAACGGTGGAGTGGGCGGGTGGCGAGGGGCAGAGGGCGGGTGGCGAGGGGCGGTGGGCGGCGGGCGGCCGGGCGGCGGCTGAGCGAGCGCGGCAGCCGCCGTCATGACCATTGTGAGGCGCCTTTTAACAGCTCGTAAAGCGCGTAACAACTTGCGCATCTGCCTCCACTGCCCCCCCCCCGCTCTCCACTTACCGCTCTATTGGCGACGAAACAACGCAACCGCTGCACCGCTGCCTTCGCGCACCACGGTTTACACAATACGCACGGCGGAATGAAAATATCACATTTGTCGAGACGGCAAAGAGTAAACGGCGCGGCGTAATGAAGGCGAGGAATGGGAAAAGAAGTTCCCGAGAGAGTTTGTTGGCTCACGGCCGGGGAGGCGGGGGAGTGAAAAAGACGACGAGCAGTGTGCCCAGCGCATTAGAGGGTTTTCAATTGTTTGTGGGCTGCATCTGTTTGTTCGGTCGGCGCAGTAAAACGGTATCGCGCCAGTTTCAAGAGGCATTTCTTCTGGGAAGCGGGGGCGGGGCGGGGCGGGGGCGGTTAGCGATTCCGGCGCTGTTCTCACGGTGCGCGGCCGTTGTGGTGGACAAGGGGAAGGGATGAGGAGGGAGGGAAAGGAGGGTGACGCCCCCACAGCGCGCCGCCCGCACACACCTTTCTCTTTCACAATCCACTTACTGCTTTTTTTTTCACTTTCCCGCCTTACTACGTACGTTGTAAATGTACGTATTTTAATGCTGCGGCAAAAAAACTATTTTTGTTAAAGAAAAACACTTATTCCTCATATCTTTAGGAAGTAATTTACTACATATAAGAACAAAATTTAGGTTCTATTAGTTATACTGCAAATTCATTTAGTGTATAATATTACGCGGCCGTTGCAAATAATGGGAGAAAGTATATGTTGTTGTAGCACTTCCAAGTTTCATTCGCTGGCAATGTTAGTACCGATTACGAATCTTCTTCCTTGGTGTACCGCCTGGAGGCTGCGTTTGCAGAAGCTCTCCATATAACTGTATTGACTGATTTCTTCATAATTGTGCACAGCTCTTGCGACCCACATTGTGCATAGCATGTTAAGCTTGTTATGTCTACCTCGATCTCCCTATGTTGCTCTGTAATCGTTTTAAGAATTCTTCCGTAAACCAGTTTGTGTTCGGTTAATTAACTTCTTGTTTCTGTTGACATTTCCCACAACGCTCTTCCTTTTACCATAATTTTGAAACCTGCCTCAGTGGTAAGACAAAATTGGGAAGCAACAGCTTCAGTGGTTTGAACATTGAGTAATAAATGCCTACACATACATACCCACACTCATCTATTTGATTATAATTACGTTTTTCTTCGACCGAGCAACGCCAACCGATATATTAAGAGTGAATACTTTGGAAAGCATAATATAAATAAATAATAATAAATAAATAAATAAATAAATGTCTTTATTGGTGACAGGGCTCAGGCCAATTAGCCAGCTCCTCCGCCTGACCACTTTCAAAATTTTTATTTCAATAATGCATAATAACAAAGGAAGTCATTCAATGAAAAATGCATACAAATACGAAAAATACAAAATGTATGCACACCAATGAAATAACTGAATTCCGCAAATGCAGTATACTGAGCAGGAAAATGCAGCTGGTCTTTTTCTAGAACTCTAAGAATATTTCTGAAACAAGAGACGGTGCTGGAATGACAGCGAGTTACATCTATGTTCTGCGTAATTGACCTTTCCCTTATGCCGCGTCATACTCGCAACGCAATGTAGCCTCGCAATTCGAGATATGACGTGCACTGCACGGATTGCCTCGGGCAGCTGGTCAGCGGCCTTTCGGGAACTCCGCAGCTCAGCAAACAAGCTGAGCACAGCATCACCCCCCCCTCTCTCTCTCTCTCTCTCTCTCTCTCTCTCTCAAGAAATCCCCGCCACTCTTTTAGAACCGAGCAAAGTGGCTCAGAGTGAGTAGCAAGCTGACTTCGCAGTCGGGACGTCCACGGTCGATCCCCGATTCGGCTATCCTGACTTTTTTTTTCTTTCTTCCGTTTCCCTCGGTCATACGGCGAACGCTGGGATGGTTAAAAAATGCTACGATCACCTCCCCCCCACTTCCCACCACCATCCTTGTCCTTTCACCCCTCATCATCACCCTCTCACTTCATTCAGGCCATATAATGCATACTGTGAAGCCATATAGATGGATCACCTAACGCCCGTCTATGGAAGAAAAGGACCAAAGAAGAAGACTTAGAACATCTCTGAATAAGCTATTCAATATTTAAGGCATTAATAATTCTCAATTACTCGACAACTGACACAATTTGGGGCAGCGCCTCCTCCTCAACGGCCGGAGCCCCTCTTCTTGAGCCGCCCGGATTAATTGATTGATTATTCCGTTGTCAACGGCTGTGGTCATTAGTCCCGTAAGTGTAGTGCATGCATCATCACGTGAGGCGGTGGTGATCTTCTCCCGCTGGATGCTACTATCCGGCGTTGAACTACACGTCGGCTTGCAGGGGTTTTCTCCATTCAGGTATCTCCTACCAGCTGGACACCGGTCCAGCCGGGACAATCTATTAGCTCCCGACATGTGAGGCTGTGTATGCATGTAAGAATGTGTAAGTAAGGGGTCAAGATAGGGCAAGGAAGAAGAAGGGAAAGGTCGCGCTCGGTCCATGGCCCGTTTGTTAGGGTACTGTTCCGGCATTCGCTTGGTGTTGATCGAAGAAACCACGGAAAACTACCGATCGAAGTAGCAGGGTTCAAGAATCCCCCTCCAGAGAGCTACTGAATTCGTCGTAGCTACGTAGCTAGTGTTGGACATCGTACCCCCTTCGAAGTGGAACCTCAGGACCTCCCGGTCAGTCGCTCTGCGGTGCCATCAGCTGATGCCCTGAGCCACCTCAGCCGGTTTGGGCCGGCCGGTCTTCCCCCGGCGCGGCGCGACAGAAGCTGAAGCGAAGCGCTCATAAGAAAGCAGGACGGGGGGGGGGGTCGTTGCCCAATTAAGCCATTCCGATCACCTTCGTTATCTCCAGAATGCGTGTCTGTGGAGCGCCCTTCTGCCCGCGGGGGTGCCTAAACAACGCGAGGCGAGGCCGGTTCCTGGGGCCGGGCGCCCGGCACCGACCGCCTCGCACGGGGCGGCGACGACTGCTTGCGATACTTCCCATTCCGGCCCTCGCGCTTTAAATGGAAATGCACAATAAAATCAAATAACGCATTAGGTAGCAAACATGAAAAAATGAAAATGCAGATGTAAGTTTAATTTTAAGAAGTCAGTCTTTCCCACTGGTACACGTGACGCGGCGTGTTTCAAAACCACGAAGATATCATGAGTAACAAAGGTTGCGTTTTAATGTCGTTGGATTGTACATTTACCGGGGAAAATTGTAATGTCTTGTATATTTTCGTGTGATCATTAGAATTCGCTACAGGATGCCGAGAGAAACGCGTTAGCACGTGAAATTACCATGAATAACTTCAATAATTTGTTATTTGTGTGATCATCCCTATATACGTAAAGTCATTTCACCATTATCTTTCAATGTTCTCCGTTTCTCTTAGGACTTGAACTTTTGACTTGATGTGTTTTCGCTTGTATGCTGACGAGATTCCCTCTCTTTCTAGTTTTCATTTAGGGGTATTTCAGTAATACGCACGCAATCATAGTTTCTATTAAAACCTCTTTGAAACAATTAGAAGTACATATTAATACTTCACCGAATTATACAATCTCTTTCAAATCCTCTTTAATACATAACGTGCCTAGTCACAGATAATTCCTCTAAATTTTGAGTAAAATATCGTAGTGTTTAACTTGATATATTTGGGATTAATTTTTAAATTACATCCCTAACGTGAAATTGATAAATTTAAACATACAAATGCTGTGACAGTATCCCTCCTCTACCAACTCTTTCCTCCCTCGCTTTCATTCCTGTCTTCTATGTGAGAAAACTTTCACCAAAATTGCGTACGTATTTCTCATTGAATCTCCTATTATCCACTAATGTAATAAAATTTTGAAAGTGGTTAGGCGGAAGAGTAGGCTAAATGGCCTGAGCCTCGTCACAAATAAAGACTATTTATTTATTTTTATTTATATAGTATTTGAGTAAATTCGCGGATTTGCGGTTCCATCTCTCACGATTAGATTATTTCCCGTGCACCAATCGAAACATACGAGGTGTCATTCGACGCGTCTCGGTCTCCTGATAGGGAACTGATAATTTGTTTTCAGTTTCGGTCATAAAATTCTAAGAAATTTCCAAAAACGTGCGTTTTCGTGTTTTGGCGCTGCGATCTTGGTGAGTATGCCGGGAACTAAATCAACGCCACCTAATTATATGTAGGTGGCGTTCATTAGACTCCAGTACAAATACCAACGAAGAGAGAAAGAGAGAAGACGACGAAGGAGACGTCGAAGAAGACGATGAAAAAGGCGACGAAGAAAGCGACGACGAAGAAGACGACGATGATAAAGACAACGAAGACGAAGGAGACAAAGACAACGAAGAATAAGACGAGGAAGGCGAAGACGACGAAGACGAAGCGAAGACAAAAAAGACAAAGACGAAGAAGACAAAGAAGACGAAGAAGACAAAGATGAAGAAGTTCGTTCTTGTCAGATATAGGTAACCATATTACACTTGGAACAGCCGTAAGTAGAGATATTATTTTTCCTGATATCCGTAACGCTATCAATTCTGCGACTTAAAAATTGACCGCACTACTGATGTTGATATCAAGACCAATATCGGCTCATCGGTTGTTACAATTACGCTATAACGCTTGCGGTACGCCAAGCCACCCATTTTCCAATAATCATTAACTTTTCACCCCGGATAACAATGCGGTCAAGCACTTTTAGAAGAGGCAACGCCAGAAAGTCTCTCCGTTTTTGGTGGTGCAGAAACTCAGAAATACTTCTGAACATTCGTGTTCGAACAAATACTGGTAAGGAAAATTCGCTTTGAAACAATTCTAAAACACCCGTAATTTTGTATTTTTAAGGAAATCTCGAGAAGATATTACATTAATTTATATTTTTTTAAAAGAATCCTTAATCAGACGAAAACCTAAATACTAATTTTGAGCTTAATTATTCTCTTAGATTCTGGAAGACACTGAAGACAAGGTTGCCGAGGTGTCACTGTCTGTGAGAGAAGAGAATCAATGCGATCGCGAGATCGCGAACGCCCTTCCCTCTCGCGCCGAGGCGGCGGCGCGCCCCGGGGTGCTGGGGCGGGGCGGAGTCTATTTTGATGGGCCGTCGGCGCCGCGGGCGCATGCGTCTGCTTGTTTGAAAACAATTAAGTCGGCTAACGACGCGGGGGCGGCGAGCAGCGGGAGCGCCGCGGGCTGCCTCCTGACCGACTCAAAGGTCGTTCGCAGACAACACCCGCGCCGGCCCTCCCTCCTCCTGCAGCGGAGGCAGACGAGTTTTCTTTTATTCTCAACACAGTACATTTACAATCTATTTTATATTAAAATAAATAAAAATTGAGATAAAATCGACAGTTGAAAATGACAAATTACTGTAGGTGAAGTGGTACAATTCACACTTCTTGAGTCTACAACAAAAAGAGTCAACTTGGGTTAGGAGTCCAGAGGAATAAGATGAGGGAAAAAATGAAGGAATAAGAGATGTACGACCAAAGGTGACACGTTTCATTGCCTATGTAGGCAACAGGACAGAATAAGTGACTGTAGACGGGTTAAAGTCATGGCAATGATAAAATTAGTTATAGAGTGTTAAAAGACAAGTGAAAACGGAAATGACATTTTTCTTGAAGAACATTGATTCTGTCAAAAGCTATATAGATTCGGAAGGTGACGCTTGGAGATGTTTGGATTCGGAAGCGAATGCTTGCAGATGGCGTTCAGATACAGGAGATCATCAGAAGAAGATCAAATAGTTAATGTTTTAGGGACGTTTAGCAAACACGGATGTAAAAAAAGCCAATCGAGATAGCAATGTCCACTCGAGGCATTCGTAGAAGCAACCAATTGTACATGTGTTATATTACAACGGTTATGAAATAAATTTTGTTTTTCTAATAATTTTACTAGTACCACGGGTATTTGATATTCAGACTAGATGACAATAATTTTCTATCTTAATATCAAGATACAAGAACAGAAGAATCGCGGTGAACTTCAAGATCTTCCGTTGGAAAACTCTTCAGCAGCATCGCAGTCTTCAACGTTTTCACGAATTGTAAGTGCCGCAGAAAATATCGAACGGATACATTTGATAAGTGTTTGCAAAGAGAATATCAGTCATTTAATAAAGCATTAGTAATGAAAGAAATTAATATTTCGATCGAATGGCCTGCCAACAGCAACATTTGTAAAAAGCAACATTTGTTATTGTATAAATAAATTTTATTTCACAACTTTGTAAATACAACAGTTGGATAGTAACATAATATATACAAATCTCTACATACTAAGTATATAATAATACGCTACATACTAAGCCCTTGCCGGTATTTATCAAATATACTGATACTTTCACTTTGTCCTTTAATAAAAACCTCACCTTGTCCTGAATATTCCACCTTGCGCACATTCTTCCTTCCTCAAAAAGCAGACATCTCTCTCAAACATCCAATCTTCCTTTTCCATCTCACAGATCCTAGTCAGCCACTATTTCCTCGCTCTCATTTCACTTCCTAACCTATATCTTACTATCCTGCGTCTGTCACTCTTTTTACATTTACCTTTTAAGTAGCTGGGAATATCACCCATCAGAATACCTTTAATTCATTTTTTAAAATTCAATTCCTTATCTTTTCCTAATCTTCCTGCAATAATTTATCACTAACTCTTTGAATCAATCTTTTTTTTTTGTTATTTAAGGTCGCATCAAGTACTAGTTCATTAGTGACCACTATTGGATTTCACGTTATGGTGTGAGGATGAAACGATATGGCGATGATAGGGGGTGAAAGGACGAACACCTACAACCATGCCTGAGGCGGGACTCGAATCCACGACCCCTTGGTCCGAGATCACTACGGCACTACTGTCTTAGCGATCTCGGCCACGGGGCCGACCTCTTAACCTTGTCACCTCCAACGAATAACATTTATTATTTCAAAAATGATCCCTTTCCCAATCAGATTTCTCGTTCTCTATGTTTTTATCTATTTCTCAGTAAACTTGTTTTAATACCTCATTTCCCTTCCGTCTCCTAATCCTTTCCTCACTTTTGTAATTAAAATGATAAAGTAGGATTGAGCAAATACCGAATTTAATAACGATGTAAATATTTTAATTGGAAAAGAGGCTGATTCATTTAATACTTTGACTCCGCAGACCAACCATTTTATTTTTGACAGAATAAGTTTTCAGATAAAAACAGTCCGTATGGGATGGAACGCCAAACCACGAAAGTATTATTCAACCACGAAAAAAATTGGAGTTAAGCATACGTAAAAATTGAATTGTTGAAAGTTTGAAATATTTTCAAACATAAATAAGAAAGGTTTTCAAAAGGGCTTGCTCAGCGTGTGAATGCTTATACCAATAAAGATTGGAAAAAATTTTCAAAATGGCATTCTCAGTGCGAGGCTGCCTATAAAAACAGATGCTGAAATTAAATGTTTATAGAACGTTTCAAAATGGCTTTTCCAACGTGGAGCATATTGAATTAATAAATGCCTACATATAAGAACGTTACAATACGTCCATGCCCTCACGAGTAGCTCATTGGTCAGCGTGCTCGCTTTCCATGGCGCGAACCCACTTCTACAAGTTGAGAAGCTTATCAGTCCAAATATTGTTTGTGTAAGAAAATAAATTTAAAACAAGAGAAATATCAGATTTCATAATAAGCCAGCAAAGAAAATGTGTGGATAATGCAGGCAGAATATTTAATAAAAATTCATTTTAGAAGTGTGAAGAACTGAATTGTTTTACCATAGTTGATGGCACTTAGTTTAGGATAACATACGGCAAGAAAATATTGGGTCGAGTACATGAATTGAAGATTAAATTTTACGGCCAGTTTCATAAACACTTCAGCGTTTGCAAGCGCAACTAGTAGACTGAGCACGACGAAGCGTGATTAGTCAACAAACGAACGTTTTATAGGCAAAGTGATAAACTTCTTAATGCGAAAAGAATTGAATGACTTGCTATAAAGTCCTCCTCCAAAACAATTTATTTGTAGAATGAAAATGCATTAATTTCTATTCAAGTTTCTTCATTACAGACACAATCAGACACTGCTGCTAAACAGGAAATAGAAATGTGAAGAAAAAAGACCTCGAGCTTACACTTAGACGAATACAGTCACACTTTTTACGATTGTTGCTCAATCGCATCACAGGTTTCGATCTCACACGATGAGAATGTGACGCAGAACACACAAGGAAAACGCGTTTTCTCAAAGCGCAACGTCGGATCTTGACAATTCATGGGGAGACGAACGATGTTTTTTCTGCTGTCAAATGCTCTGGGACAGCTACTGGACGAAGACGACGGCTAGAAGGAAGTCCATGTTCTGGTGCTTAAGTGCTTCTTTTGTCGCAGTTCCACACAAGGAGACCTCACGTATTAATGTCTAGACAAAATCTAGCGGACGATTCCGTACCTAGCTTACTTAATCGCACAGTGAGAAATTGCCATAGAATTGCATATTTGGCATGTGATGTAAGATTAGAGAAAAAACTGACTACACGATTCGGATGAAATATTCCAGAATCATGAACATGGAAACCATCTCGCGAGATATAATCGAGAATTTTTCTACGACACTGATAAAAATCGCTAGCCATAACAAAGACGTACGTTATTCATACATAAAACCTTTATACCATAAACAGTTACATCACCGTCAGAGGTAGATATACGATGCTGAGTCATAGTGCATGTCAGTGTTGTTTCAATGTTCCCGAAGGCGACGGATGTGTCTTCCCCTATATAGGCACTACATGCTGTATATCTTTTGTGAATAGAATGTAGATAAATCGGGACTATAGGAGTTCTCAGAACCTACTATTGCAATTATGAAGTCTGTAATTTAAAACGATTTCTCACTCTGCCGGACACGTCTGGATGAAATGAGTAACTGCAATAAATTTTGCACTTTTATACGTGCACATAGAAACGGCACGTGCAAATGATTGACCCTCACAGGAAATGTTATGCTGATGGAATTATAGGTGAATTTTTTTTGTAGACGTTTCTGAAAGACACATCCGTCGGCCCCGGACTATCTCTATATAGTCCGGTGCAACCTATTCTAATATACATTTTCAATAATCAACTATTTCATTTTAATTCTGAGAGAATTTTCATTATAAAAGTAACGCGGGTTCTGAAAAATAAAGATCGACTTGGGCGCAGAGCAGACCATAAAGTGTTGAATAAATTATTATTACTAAAAAGATAGGAGAACTAGTGATGCTACATTAGGCCGGCTAGTTTTATCAGAAGGTTTCCCGTGGTTTCTCGCTTCAGTACCAGGCACCAGAACAAACGGCCACGAACCGCACGCGATCTTTCTTTCCTCTTCTTTTCCCCTTCTCTCCTCTTACTTATACACCAGAGGGGAAGATAGAGCATGGAGATATGGTAAACGTTGCCGGAAGAGACAGAAGGCGGACCCTGCCTGCGCGGGCGCCCCTAGTACTAAGTGCAAGAGATGGGAGCACCGAGCCATGGCTGCAAAGCGAGTGCTCAATCGATCATGTGCTTTCCCGTTGGACGTTTGTGTCGCCGCGCCGTTATCTGGGGTGCGCCACACCCAAACCCGTTTCCTACACGTCGATGGTACAGCATTACGAATTTGGCGATCAATTTCATCGTCGCGAGTGTCATCTGGAAATAAAACGACACCGCAGTCTTGCAATGCACCGTAGGTGAATGAGGTGAAGTCGTGCCACGGTGGAAGTGCTCGTCTTTCCTCTTCGGAAACTTTCAATCGATGGGAGAGTCCCCATTGGAGACAGTTTTCCCTATGTCATTATCAACATGTTTTGTTCTCAACATCATGTTGATTGCTAACATCCATGTTAGTTATGGTTACGCGAAGTGAAATCTACGAATTGTATGGCAAACAAAGATTTAACCAGCTCCAATCAGGGCAGAGAATTATAATGAGCGTGGGAACAAAACATTTAAGTGAATCTTGTGATCCTCATTCCATTAATAAACTTAGCTGTCAAAAAATTAAAATATTATGAATCAAGTCTCCTCAGAATTGTGCTTTAGAACATAAGAACATTTCTTTGCATTTTTTCATGGGTTCAAAATCGAAACGTAAAGGACATTTTTTCAAAAAACATAAAATTGCAGTGGCTTACAGAGCTCCAATCTTTATTACCCATTGCTTAATTCCTTACACCCTCCAATGAAAAAAGGGATATATTCTGTCTCGTATGTAACAATTGTGGCTCTCATGGGCTACTAGCTGTAGTTTCCAATCCGGTGTATGGTTCTTAGTGTAATTCACCTAGCTTGGGTATTAATTATATCATAAGTTTTCCGTTTCATCGTTTTGTCATACCAATATATTTCTTTTTATTTCTTTTCGTATTGAATTCATTTCCTTAATGCACTTTATATTTTCCTTTGGTATTTTTGTGCTAGTTATTAATTTGGTATTGTTTGGCACTCTTTGGTATTTCGGTTTAATTTTTTCTTCATTCAGATCCAGCACCACAAGATCTCTGTTACTACTACCGAATTTATTATTGTAATCTGATTAACACAATCGCTTTCATGTGAGTGACACAGTGGATTACGAGACACTGGGCAATCACAAATACGAGAAACTTGGAAATATTAAGTTTCACATGATAAATGAAACGAAGCATACTATTGTTCGTAATCAGTGTTAACTGACAGTTCATATATTTCAGTGGTGAAATATTATGTAGTGTATTTTCTTCTACGCCATCAACCGCTCAATGACAATGAGAGATAAAGTTTATCATGGGGTAAATGCTCAACGTATAAAACAAATATCGCATAATTAAAAGACAAATGGTTCAACTTTCTCTGTGTAAAAACAGTCATCTGCCACCTGCGAGAATGAAAGCAAATTGGTAAGAGACATTCGAGCTCACAGTTTTAGGTTTGCTCAATACAATTTACGAAGATACGAATACATTGACATGCATTAAAGACAAAGTTGTGGGACGGTGATGCTCCTTTGAAATAAAAAAATGCAAATATTGTGATCAAACGTCAATAAAGCGAGAGGTAGTATATTCAACAATTGATTTGAACCAATACACCAACATTTGATTTGATGTATTTTATAACATATTCACTAATCATAAATAAAATGTACTCCAAACAATTTCACAGTAATTTAAATTGTTTTCAGCAAATATTGGGCGTGGTTTTCGAGTACAAGAAATATCAAATTATAAAAGAAACTGTGAATGAAAGCATTACAGTTTAAAATATCAACACAATAGTAAATTCCGTTTCCCGATCACAACATTTTTTTTCTCAAATTCTACTTTAAATCCTAAGATCCCCACCCACCTTCCTTCCATACCTCCAACATCGGAAAGTTCCCAACTAACGCTAATTAATCGTAGCCGTGAGTCGATCGTCTATCGGGGGGTGCGGGGTGGGGGAGGGAACCGGTCGCCGCTCGCGTCTTCAGGTCGCGCGAAGGTGACACGGCGACCCACGCGAAGCGCCGCGTCGCGCCGCCGACACAAAAAGCGTAAAAAAGGCGGCCGCGAAATCGCAGGGCAGAGCACAGCGGAGCGGAGCGGCGCGGCGAGGAGCGGAGCGGCGTCCAGACGCGGCGCTGATGTCACCGATGAGAGCGCGTCGCCGCCCACCGCGACCTCTTTCTCGATTTCTTCCCATTAGCACCTCGTCCCATCCCGCTCCGCGTTGCATCCAAATGCCAGAGATCCCCGACAATTATGAGACGAGAACTGGTTTTCTGAATGGTATGATAGCTGACACGTGGTAGTTGGCTCCGAACGGTACACGGAAACACGTGGGTCTTTTGCGAGGAATTCGCGACTTTCCACTCGCAGAGGTGCCACCTGGCGCGTCTTTGTTCATTATCGATGTATATGCAACTTGCACACACGCTCTCTTCGTTCGCTAATCCATCACATCATTTTCTATTCTTTCCTTGTTCACGAAACCGGCAGTGTTTAGCTGAGAGGGCAACATTTCCGTTGTCTATGTAACGACTCTGATCGGAAGGTTTTGGAGTTCGGTTTGGAGTTGGGTTGGCGAATTTTCGACACAAACTAGAGAGCTTGGTCGAATTCAGCCGCTGTTTGGAGGAGAATTCTGGTCGAAGGTGCTTTGATCTGTAGTTTTCTGTGTTTTTTCCGATCATCACCAGGTGAATGCCGGAGCACAAACCAATCAAATCGGGTCAAGGATCACGCGCGATCTTTCTTTCCTCTTCCTATACAATAAGAATAGAAAATATTCTCTCCCCGCAGCCACAAACCCTTATTCTTGCGTGCACTGACACCAGTCGGGACCTTACAGCCTGTCCTGGCTAGAGCAGTGCCCCACTGGGGGAGATACCTGAAGAGGAGATCACCTGCAAGCCGACGTCAGGTCGTCGACTAATCGCACCATCCAGCGGGCAGGGAAACACCGCTACCTTCCGCGATAAAACATTCACTACACTAACAGTTCCAATGGCCACAGCAGTTGCGAGAAAACAATCAATCAATCGATCAAGCTCCAAAAAAAGTACACCATAAGATAAAGAGGCAGGGATATTGTCATAGCAAGCCTAACATACCAATTCTCACTCTAGCTCTGCCACGCGCATTATCACAGTTGGTAAAATAATCTTCATTTTTACTTCCTTGCCCTTACTTCGTAAGAAGAAAAGGTATTGTAATCGTGCAGGCGAATTTTTCACAGAAAAACTTATTAATAAGTTTAATAAACTTGTTAGTAAATGAATAAATTTATTAATAAGTGAATAAATTCATTAATAAGTGAATAAATTCATTAATAAGTGAATAAATGCATTAATAAGTGAATAAATTCATTAATAAGTGAATAAATCTTGTTCTTATACTCCGTAAATTACTCTGTTAGAGTCTAAAGGCTGCTCTACAATAGTCCGCGAAGGGGAACGGCAACGCGAAGGCGAGGACAGGAACGGGAACGCGAGATACGTGCGCTTCACAATAAACGCTAACGGGAAAAGGAATAGCACTATGAACCTATTGCGGCAAAAACGAGTCTTTCAGGAGAGTCGCCGAAACCAAAGAACTTCTAGCTGCGCTACTGTTCACTCTTTGCTATGCCATCTGTCAGTTTTTTTGCGTTTGGTAGCATGAATAATGAGTGGTAGTATGAATAATGAATACTTTAACGAAAGAATATTAATTAAAAAAAATTCATCAGAATGAAAAAATGCAAAAACTACTAAGGACTTATGGAAAATACAACTAACGAAAATTTAATTAATAAACAAAAAATCTAATGTACTTAACGAAACATAACTAAACGAAACGAAACTAAACGAAAAGTACTAAACGAAAAAAATATTTTGTGGGAAATTTTAATTCTATGTATTAATACGAATAGAAAACGAAAAATACTGAAATCACTAAAAAGAACTAAAACAATTCAACGACTAACTAAATCCTCCTAAAACCCTAACCTCACAAATGCACGCTGTAACCTCAACACCGCTCCAGACCAGTTTCGCGCGCAGGCCGCGCGCTCGATCAATTGGAAAGCTTCGCCTCCATTTGCTGTACTCTCATTGGTCGAGAGGCTTCCCGTTCCCGGGTCGAGATAAATGTTGACCATCTTTCGCGTTTCCGTTCCCGTCAAGCTTCGCGTTCCCGTCATGTTGTGAACGCCTGCCGGAGATGTCCGCCTTTCAACTTTCTTTACGTTCGCGTTTGCGTTGCCGTTCCCGTTCACGGGCTATTGTGGAGCGGCCTTAACAAGTGGTGTAGTCAGAATCCATGTTTTGTGTGTCATTGATACCGAAAAATTGATTGGTAGCAAAATGTCTCTCAGCGATCAATGTGACTGCCTAAACGGCGAATTTTCGGCAGAAAAACTTATTACAGGGCCAAGGTAACGAAAAGTGGATAAAACCAGTTGCTAAATTAAGAAAAAAATCATCTAACACGTGGTGTAGCCAGAATCCTTGTGTAGCTCCTTGATATCGAAAAATCGAGTGACAGTAAAACGTCTGTCTGGGGGTCAACGTGAGCGCCTGAATCGATCAGCTAGTTAAACCACTTGTTCTAAAAATTCAGCCCTTTAAAAAATGTCACGTACATTAAAAAAAGTGGATTTTGCTAAATTTCTGCTTGAAGTTAATGCAATTTATAAAAAACATTTTCTCAAAAATGCTCAATTCTTTTCTTACATTTTTTCCCACGGATAAAACAAGACCAATTAAAAGAATGGCGCAAGTCTCATTGTCGTTGAACTCTCGTTATTACGGAAGAGGCAAATAGCTTTTTAAGTGTCGGTCCTACTGACTACGTCAGGGCGACTATGATGTTGCTGTAAAGCGCCAGGCGTGTTAACACAGTAGACGTAAGTTTAAGTCTCAGCGCGGGAATTTTTTTTCCTAATTGAAAACACTTTTGCTGGTTCAGTGTAGTAGTATAATATTGCAGAGCCATTACACTAATGCAAGAAAGTATCTGCTGTCGAAGCACCACTGTTTCTTCTTTTGATTTAGTACGGCCAAACTTACACAAGAGATTAGGGCCGTATACAACGTAAAACTTTTATTTTTACATTAACTTTGGCACCTAAATGTCATTATTCCAGCTATCACACCATTTGCACTAATCACGTAGGAAGTTTTATATGATATCGCTTTAGTGATGAAAAAACTGGATAAATCACGATATGAAGAATGAACGATGAATACTCTTATTTGCCACGAACAACTAATAAAAACTTGATGCAATACTGTAAATACCGCAGAAACAGCAAAGAGTCTACAATAATTCAAAGAGTTTCGTAGGGATAGGTTTGAATCTCACGCGCGATCCTCTACAAGATTAGGTTTTCTCAGAATAAAACTTGTAAACCTTAAGTATAAAATATTGAAGAGAATCAGTTTGATATGAAATTCATAATAAACTGAAGACAGTGAGAGCTACAGACTCCTACAACAAACAATGTACGAATATAGAATGTTTGCAGAATTAATCAGATTAATTAATATCACAAAATTGTACGGCAGAGTTTTGAAATTCAGGGATCATAAAGAAAATTGTACCACACCAGAGAACTTGAATGTTTCCTGTTGATTGAAATAATTCGGAAAAACGCAATTTTTAAATATTTGATTTGTTTTCAATTATATTCTTTCCACCCTTTTTCACTCTTCTCGGAGATAGTAATCTTAGTTCACAACAAATGGATGAATCTGCACAATGTAGAGTGAGAAACATTAGAATCAAAAAGAGGGTGACGTTTGTTGTAGTATGTGCTGCCTTTGAAATAGAGAAATAGAAGTGAATGGTTAAGAAACGTTATGTTGAACTTCAACAGCACAGAGAGTTTCTGTGGGAATCGCGCATCGCAGTCTCCAGTCGCAGGTACATCAGGGAGATTCGAATTAAAATGTTTGAATAACAGCATGAACTATTCGACTCTGATTTTCGAATGTAATATGCTAAAAATTAGCATCAAATTAAAAATCATGATATTGTTACATATGCGCGCAGACCGCTAAAGACAACCAACACAACACCTTAATTATTTTTTAGTGCATTTCCCCTAAAATACATCGTAGACTTTCAAACAATTGTATGGAATGTTATAATGTTAAGAATCACAGTAGACGTCTTCATTACATACATTAATGTAACATCCACACAACCTGAATCAACACGGGTAGAGATATCGAGTTTGTACAGACAAGCTAAAACAATTAATTCGCGAGGTGCAAGCAAATGTTTAACAAAAACGTGTCCAATTTCTATCCAGCGAATACTATTTGGTTTAATGGGACTAAAAACGACAGGTTAGTTAACCCGCTACGCGAGACAGGCTATATTTGGAAGGTCGTTCAAAAGAAAACTACTTTTTGGGACCCGATGTGTATGCACGCATTAGTACGTAATAACCTTGAGACACGTTATTTAACACTACGAATAGCAAGTAATTTGTTTCAATACCAAAAAGACCAAAGGTCCTTGGAAGTGGATTGCGTTGCACGTGCCCTTATATAGTAGTGAAGTATAGGACAAATTCTGAGGCAACTTGTCCACCCACGTACTCCAACCAGGACCTGCACACGCAAGAGCCCGATCAGGATTTCCTTTCATATTGTGCAGGGATTTGGTTATGTAAATTACACCAGACTCTATGTGTAATATGAAAACAATTTTAAAGAGAAAAATACTCCAATAAGTTACATTTTATTCATTCGCATACTACATACATAGTACGCATTCAGAATATTATATAATGCTACAGAAAAAATGTCGATTTTTCCACAGAAAAATCCGTATTGTAGGTTCCTGATATCGAAAAATTGGATAATTCTTGTTTCTCTAGGTGAATTACTTCCTTTAGAGAGTCATGTAGTAAGGATACATTTCTGTTTACTTTGTGAGAAACTATTAATTAAAATATTTTAAATAAATATTCTGACTTTAAAATTTATATTTCCACTTCACGTGTAAGGGAATAATCTTTTCTTTGAAACCTTGATTCCACATGCCCGTACGGTATGATATCTTCGAATGTGCTTTAATCGCCACGTTGTCTCATTGAAATGCTATTGCGGACTCCCTTGTGTATCTTTGAAAGGGAATTTCATATTTCGCTCTACGCACTTGTATAATCGCCAGCACTGAGAAGGGTACACCATATTCAGAGAGCTCTCCTTAATAGGAATCGGAGGCCAAACTCAAAAGTTGGATGGGATTCCTCGTGAGCGAACAAAATCAGTCGGCATGAATGAAAAAAAAATAAATTTCCTGGTGCCATATTATCTGTTCATTTAGATTTTTAACACAGCCTCTGCTTCCACAGAAAGACAAAACGACCGTGCCTCCGTATTGTCAATGTTTGCAGGTTTACATCCAGCTTGATCGAGATCGGTGACAAGAAAAAAATGAAAACCACGTAAAAGTTAAAAAAAGTAAAAATAACACAAAATGGCGAAAACCACAAATAGATGGTTCATATTGTTAAAAGTCATAAAACAGTAACAATAACCAAAACGTTCTCGACATACGTCCGGGCTCTACTAATAACCGTTCGCTTTCTACGGGATTAATGACCATTGCAGTTGACGCTCTATGAACGCGCCCGGAAACACTATCACTCACTTGATGAGCTTCAGCTAAAATAAATTCATTTTAGTGCATAATGGAAAGGGGTGTTGCGGCTCGTGCGCCAGCGCTTCCGCCCCCGAGGGGCGTGACCTCGAGGCGTGCGTCGGCGCGCCGCCCCCGGGCCGCTCGCGCTGGCGCCGCGCCGCCCTCCGACGTGGCGCCGGCGCCTGGCCCCGCCACGCGGCGCCACGCGGCGCCACGCGCGCAGGAATGAGGATGTCCCCGCGCGCATTCCAAGCCGGGACGCACGGGCGCCAATGTGCACGTTGTAATACTTCTCGTCTATTGTCGATCCGAATGGGCAGTGCACATGTAAATGGATGGTACGGACAAACAAGTCAATTAATTACCCATCTTGCTGACATCTTAAACGCTTTCTCTTCTCTTTGGATTCTTCACTCTAATTCTCTTTAACCGTAGGATCATATTGAAAGCCTCTGGCATTCTAACGTTTTTTTAATCCGCTTTTTACTCTACATAGTTTACTCAACATTTCTGAGAGCGTGCCCTACGTGTAATGTTTTTGTATCTTTCTACTTTCAATGGAGTCACTGGCAAAGGGAAAATTCACAAAAGTTACATAGGTAGGTCCTGAATTTTGATTCAGTTACGACAATGTTTATCCAGGGCTTTTAAGGCCCTGTTAATAGTTGCTTACATAAGTGATTACTTGTTCAAACATTAACAGTTAACTTTCATTGAAATTATAAAGAAATGAAGTGATTAAGAATAACAAACCGATCTCCGGTGGTCGAGACAGGCGTGTCGTAGCGATCTCGGACCGAAGGATCGCGGGTTTGAGTCCCGCCTCGGGCACGGTTGAATTTGTATTCGTCCTTTCACCCCCTATCATCACCATATCATGTCATCTTCACAGTTACCATAACGTTAAACCCAATAATGCTTGCTAATGACCTAGATTGATGCGACCTTAAATACAATAAAAAAAGAATTACAAAGAAAATTAATGTGCAGATTTCCAGAGCATACTGGGATCTCAGAGATCCTACATATGCATTCATGTAGTTTACAGAGTCCATGCATTTTAGGGTTCAAGCTGCCATTGAAGAAAGAGGAATACTTTTTACGCCTTCCTGAGTAGCATTGTGTACAATTTTCTTCGTGAAAAATACATATAAACTAAAACAATATATAATTTGTTAATACGTCCTTGTGAATTTTGTCAAGTACATTTTAAATATTATATACGCAATACCCACTCTTTTGAATCATGTGGATATATAATTACGATACTAATAGACATAACAAATATTTTTGAGATTCTGGGTGTATCGACAATATATCATCATTTCTATCAATACAAAAAACCATTATCAAAACCGCCGTATCCCAAGGCGCAAGCTCAGGAACTCGCTTTGCGATCGAGCCTTTCCAACATCGTCTTTTCGCATTACTATTTCCCTTCAATACATACTGCTAATTTGTGGCGCTCCTAATGTCAAACGTTTTGTTTTCAGAATTCATTGTAATTTTATTATTAGGGGAAGCCGATTAACTTTGTTTTCTCCATCTTTCACCCTCCTATTTCTTTCAGATGTGAACACTATTTGTCATGTAATCAGAAGACATCACTTTTGGCGAGTAAGAACATGTGGTCGCTAACAGCAGATCTTGCCTGAAGATCTACATTGATGTTCAACGCTCTTGGCCCACACTCGCAGGCAAACATTGCTGCATTCAATCGTATATTACTAAAAGACATGTGACAACTTGCTTTTTTTAAATAAATCAATTTCCATAAACCTATTCAAATAGTAAAGCAGGCAAGAGCCTGCTGGAGAATTTGGAAGAATTCCAAAGAAACTAAATATATGACGATTACGAGAATAGCATTTTGCCTCTCTCCTCTTACTTCACGATGTTAGTTACTAATCTTCTTCTATCCGTAACACACCTTGAGACTTTTGCAATATGGTTACTGAAAGCATGAAAAAAAACAATAAAAAAATGAAAGAGTAAATATGGATGGAGAACTTGCCAAACGATACGATGAAAATCGGTTAGGACTATAGGACGAAAATAGATTGAAAGAAAATATTTTAATTAAAATATCAATAAAACGAGCTGTGTGAGAGAATGCAGAGAATGAATCACGCACATTTTTTCCTCAATCCGATGCAGCACTCTATTAATACCAATGATTCGAAGAAACGCCAGCACGACGAAACCTACACATCAACAGAACGCTAATGTAAAATGTATTGAATGAATTTTGCATGTCATGAATTTTGTAGAAGCTAATACTACGAATAGTAACAGAATCTACAAAGAGGGAATTTGTGTACTACATTAAAGCATACTATTCACACGTCATTTTCTCTAAAACAGGATATACGTATAAAAGGTGTTTAAAATACATTTCAAAATAGATTGTGATGTAATATATTCTCAAATTCAATATATGTTGATTATGTTGCATTGAAGATACTCTGAAGTAGAACAGATATGCATCAGCCAATTACTGCAGAGTACACAATACTATATCATGTTCCGTTTAACAAGCAAAAGCCTGAAATCATTTCCTATTAAGTTGTCAGAAGAATTGTTGTTTTAGATTTCTCAGACAGGACATTCCAATAACTGCAACAATTTGGTGCTTTCTCTCAATAAGAAAGGGCGCGTTACACAAATATCTCATGTATCAAAGGATTTTCAGGCTGTGGAGAAGATGGTCTATCGATATAGCCCACATGTTCCAAGAAAACGTTGAGAAAAGTATCATTTCATCTCAATGTGGGTTGTGAGTATTGTTGGCAAGATTAACATCATTCCGCTCTGTGTCATTGCATATGTACCTCAAATAGAAATGAAGTAAACCTATGTTTTTCATTCTGCGTGGCGAAAACTGGTACTGTACTTTCGTTATTGAATTTCTTTGTGACACTTTTAGGAACACAGTATTTCTTCACATATTTCAGACTCATTTGCTTGGATAGATAAAGTTGAAAGACAAAGACATCATTATAGATTTCATACCTTTGTGCCCACAGGAAATCACGAAAATTATAACGCATTGTTTTATATTACAAAATTACTCACTTCGAGAATGAATCTTGACAGAAGATTCATCGAATTCATTAAACACACTCAGGGAAATGCGATAAATTCATATTCGATATCACAAGAGACAGAAACTAATAAATCACCAGGTTAAAATGAGTTTCCCGTGATATTGTACAAACGCGTGAGAAATATAAGCCTGAACTAGTAGGGTAGGATGTTAAAGCGTGTTCAGATGTTGTTTCAACAACAGTAACATAACTTTTGGTCGGTTCTACAACAGCACAAAGGTACTTTATCACAATATTTCTGAGTTCCGCTATTTTCGAAAATTCAGAGAGCCCGATGAAAATGTGACCTGGGTCAATTTTTTTAAACGTTCCATTAGAGTTCATTTCAATAATAAATGTATCATTATGAATTGCTTCAACCGTGAAATGTAAATAAGGTTCCTAATAGCAATGTGTCAATGTGACTACAAATAAATGAGAAAAAGTCGAAGAATAGGAAAAATGGCCACTTTCCACCAACAGTCTGAGACGCGTCGAATGACACTTGATCTACTGTTTCCATCTGCTATTTGAACATGAGGTTCTTTCAAGAAAACCTTGAACTTGTAGGGTTCCTAAAGGTGTAAATGGTTGAAGACCTCTGGAACCCGTTTATAGTCAGAACCCACATTTCTGTCAGTCTACCTGTAGTCAACGCTAGCGCTTAAATCGTCCTCACGATTTTCTCCTAAAGTAATATTCCGCGATCGATTTGGACGAACTTGAGTCTCTCTTGAGTTTGAAAGGAATATTTTGATTTTGGAAGTACTAAGAATATAAATCCTCAACACTTTCAAAATTTTATCAAAAATAGATGCACATATTTTTCTGTACATCCTTTACATTCTTTTCCTCTACTCTCTGGGAATACAAGTCATTTGGCGAATGATGACCTTAAATTACGCAACTACATCAAGGTTGAGACGTCTCGTGATCTCGAGCATATCTTGTAATGAGCGGGACGGCACGACTCGGGATCGGTTGGAGCCAAAATCTCCCAATTCAGCAATACTTCACTGCTATATCGCAGGACTCCCGAGACCTTCGGCGGCGAACGCTTCTTGGAAGTTGGGTCTCCAGGGCGGCGCTTTATCTCTTCTGCGAACGCTGCCTCGCCTCCTGCCTGACCTGCTCTGAACCCAGGTCGGCAAGCTGGAATCGAAGGTTGTGGCTCCCCTTCGAAGAGATCAGGACTTGTAGCGAATGCACTGCCTCATCTTTCCCGAAAGAAATTCCAACCTTTTCTTGAATTACATGCCTACTTCTGCCATCTGACCCATCTCATTTACGTTGCGTGTAAAGAATGGAGAAGTTGCCAAATGTATTTACATTCATTTCGAAAAAAAAGTTCCTTTTTAGTACACACAATGATACCCAGGTTCAATCTATAACCGTTTTAACATATCTCGACAGTATTTATGGAGATGGGCAGTCTTCATTTACAATTTCAAAAATTCTTCGTTTCGAATTCACTTTGTATGGATGACCCACCGAGGATTTCCTCTCCCCCCCCCTCACACGAATTTCCGCCATCCTACGCGGCTGTCGGGGCGGCGCGGCGGGAGTGCCGCTAGGCCAGGAGGGCAGATAAGCCCCAAAGCACTTGTTGCCGCCGACCTTTCCGGTTTCCTGGAAATGCCTGTCCGCTGGCGGCGGCGGCGGGGGACCTGTGAAGCCCTCGGAAAGTATTCCAAGTATTGGGGCGCGCGGCCGCGGCCGCTGGCGTGGGTGGGGGCGGGGGCGTGGCGATCGGCTCCCACTTAGCGCGGCGGGCGCTCCCACGGCGCGCGCCTCTGGGAACGCGCCCCGCCCCCGCCCTCCCCGCCCCGCGCCGCTCACGCCCCCGCCCCGTCGCCAAACACCGCCGCCCCGGCCACGCCCCCGCCGGCGCGCGGCTCCCACAGGACGCTGCCGTCCACTTCTCACACCAAGGGCTGGCGGGGAACCGCTCCTCGTAAGTTGTTATGTAGCGATTGCACATCTAACATATTACATTTTGTGCTTGTTTCCATTCAGATCAAGACTTAGATCCACACTTTTTCAGCTTTACAAAGAGCAGTTTGTGAAAGAAAAAAATTCGTTCGCCTCCAGGTAGCCTTACGCCTCAATCTCGAGTACATGTGTATTTCGAGTCAAAAGTATCGAACCCGACGCTCTCGGAGTCCATGCCCGTAAACTACTCTTTTCGGAAGATTTGGAAAGATTCACAATCCCTTTCACTTGATTCACCATATTCAAACGAGTAGTTGCACTAATAAACAGCTCCTGAAGGAATGCGAAAATCAAGGACATTACCATTTAAATCAGTCCTCTAGAATGAGGTTTCTCTCTCACGGATCTTATACATTATACCATTAACCTTCGCGTCACAGTTTCAAACGTATTTCAATGAGTTCACAATGCTGAACGATAATAAGATTGTTGTAAGTAAGTTGTAGATTGGGACAACTAAGCGAAACACGAATTAAAAAAATAAAGTATTCAAACGCATGGCCTATCACCTTTGATAGACGGCAGTAACTAAAGAATGTCTTCAAATTGATCTACCTTCCTTGCTATTGAGACATGAAAATATGTCTCATGATTACAGATTAAGATGTAATTTCGAAACGTTTTTCTTTATGGCCCCAATACTCTAAAAAAGCAAACAATTGTATTTTGTTCACGTTGTTTACCAAAAAATTGGAGTTTGATTATCATTTAACATGTATTTTAAGCAGGTCAGACCAAGTATGACAATTAAAAAACGAACGTTCATCAGTTTTCATTTCAAACTTCCTTCTCATTAAGGACCTTTCCGAGAACATCCGTTAAAATCTTTCTAGAGTAATATTAAGAGTTCAGAAAAAGAATTTAATGCGCTATGAATGATTGGACGGTGTTATGCATCAACCGGCAAAGTGCCATTAAAAAAAAGAGAGGTACGGACGCCATCAGTTGCATTGGACGATGTTCTAAGTGTACTCAAAACTTTGGTGCCAAATCTGTAAAAATAGCCTTATAATTAATGAAAACTCTAAACGACATCAGGTACATCAAGGATTTTATGTTTCGCAACAACCGGCTATAAACCTAGATCTTCAAACCTGCTGTTCTTATTTTCACATTAGGCAGGTAAGCGCCAGATATTCCACTCAAGTTTGTGTAGTTTGGCGCTTCAATGTATGGAATAATTAAATTACAGTTTTTAGAGCTGAAAATGTAATAAAACATTTGAATACTATTATCTCAAAACTTCTATGATGTCGCATAGCCACATCTAATTGTACTTAATTGTACTTAATATTAATAACCACAATAACAGAAATAATTTTGCCCACGTCCGAGTTAAATTAATTGTTGACGGAGTAGTATGTCTTCCCTAGTGCACGCGGCGTTGCGCCCCATGTGCAGCAACCGCGCCGCACGGCCGCTCGCAGGCGCCGACACAAAAGAGCATCGATCAGCCACTGACCCGCGGGAGCCGCCACAGGGTAATGCGCCATTGTCTCCGGCCGGAGACACGGAACATGAGTCAATTTCGCAATTGCGCACGACCCGACCGAAGGCCCCATTAACAGCCTGAGACACTCCCTCCATTTTGGAGTAACTCAGCTCCAGATACGATCTACGTCACTTAGAGCCAGCCTGCGCTCTTATCCGGAATCTTGGGTTTAGGCCTTTTCGTTTCAAGAAGAATTCGCCGCGCGGCATTTTATCGACGAGCGCGAGAGTATTTTTTTGAAAGAAACGAAATTAAGAGGTTCTTTACGGCACAACAGTACACTTTCTGTCCATCATCTAGGATACAAAAGATCATTGACAAAAATGTCCCCCCAACATGACTATCACAACTCAACTCTTCATTGCTTCCCCCTTTAACAGATCTTAAGGGCTGCGGTTGTTGGACAGAACGTCAGACTGCCGTGAGATCTTGTCTAAACCGAGAACACACGAACGATTAACTTTTTTTCGTAAAACATGAAAGTGTTTACGACCCAGACGTGGTTTGGTTACTTATCTCCTTAAGCAGCCATTATAAAACTGTCACTTGAATCCACTGGTTAGACGAGAAGTACAGCGTGGCAGAGCACTTTGCACACACGTCCGAGCGCTGCTTGCTCAACTCAGGGCATTAGGTGAAGCGGCGCCAGGGCCAATCAAAGAGCACACCGCTTGCAAATACGTGTTCCACGACTTCAGTGTAGATCCACCTTAATAGTAGTAGTAGTAGTAATAGTAATAATAATAATAATAATAATAATAATGATAATAATAATGATGATAATAATAATAATGATAATAATACAATGCAATATGGTGTTTATATCTGTAAAATTGTATTAATTCTTGTGTTTGCTAGCACAGAATTTGTATAAAATAACCAATGTAAAAGTTGAGAAAATAAAACATAATAATAGAATACAAAATAAAAAATGCAAATAAATCTAACCCGCAAAAGTTTAAGTTTAAAAATATAAATGATTAATTCGTGTATGGAAAAATATTTAGTGTGTGCATGTGTATTGTACATAAACTTGTGTAAATGCCTACTTCCTAAACACACACCTGCGTCTTTGATTCAGTTAAGTACAACAAAGTAAAGAATTGAAATATTAGCGAGTAGTGAAAATGTACAGAAGTGAGTGGAGGTCAACTCACATCTTAGTGCATGTAAAAATAGAAATGTACAACCTAAATGTACCGCCCGTGAAAGCCAGAAATGCCGAACAGGAAGAAAAAAATTATAGGCATTGTTCGTTTATATAGTCTTGTCTCGTGTAAAACAGAATGTGACGTAAAATAAGATATCATATTGACAACTACAAAATAAAACCCCCTTGAAAATATGAGTGTGGACGATAAACGCGATGAATTTTGACATTGGTATCCACACAGTACGAGATGAGATGAAGTACATTTTACACTTTCAACAATATCGCGACAACTTGTCTCACAGAAGTTCTGTTAGGAATGTCCGGAAAGGATTACCTTTTTCAATATAGAGCAGGTCGTCTTCCTTTTACTACAATTATCAAACTAGCTAGAGAAAGATAAATGAAGTCCATGCCTCGCACAGAGGATAAATCTCTGTTGTAGTGACATGGTTAACACTTCATGACTGCAGAGGTTTCCTCGGAGCGTGCTGCCCGTCGTCCCAAAAAAGAAAAAAAAAACTTAATGCAAGTTTTACTAACGTTAATGGAACTTAAAAGGCTTATAAAAATATATTGGTGTTAAGATTGGCGCAGCGGCGAAGCAAAACCGAGGAGACAAACTGAGTGGCACATTATCAGGAACGACACAAAAAGAAAAATAAACAATTAGTATTCTGGTTATTCATGAACCAAGGGTGTTATCCACATTTTGAACGTGCGGGAAGCAGGAAAACGGTCCGTCCTGTTTGTCGATGGTAGTCAAGCAAATTCAATGAGCCTATAGTTTGAGAGCGACGATTTTTATCGAATTTTCAACAAATATAATTATAATTTTATTCATTCATTTATAGCGACTTCAATATTATTTCAAATGGAGCTACCAAGAGAAATATTTCCTTCTTGTTTAGCTTTTTTCATGTCTCGTGACCTCGTGTCTTGAGACCTCCATGCTCTGTTGGTGCTTGATGAAATGTGAAGTATATGCATCAAAGATTTTGGACAGTAAAATATCAAAAAATAAAACATCTTAAAAAGGGTCCAATCTTCACACGCTTCTTGGCGTTGCCATTGTCTTATTCAGGCATGATATCTCGTGACACTCTTCTGTGAAAGGATCACGGGAAATTAGAATTTCCAATTTTGAATACTCCATAAATTCGCGAAATTACTAATATTTTCAAAAAAGTGTGTATGAACTTGTTGAAAGACTTCGTTTTGAAGAACAGATTTTACGAAATAAAAAGTCTCGAGAATCAATACTGTAGTTTTGAAATATTAATTTTTGCAACTTTCAAAAATTCATAGAACAAAGCTAGTGTGATCTGTGACATTTCTTCAAGTGTTTTTTTCTCTATTGAAGGAAAAAATATTAACAAAGGAATTTAGTACCATTTTTTGAAAATTTTGAAAATACTGTTAAGAAGTTTTGTAAGGTACCTCTCACACCAAAACAACCGTTTCAAATTCAAGGGCCCGTGACATCAGCCAGGTCGACACGGGAATATCAATTTTGGTAAAAATCCTGCCTATGGTTTAGCCCCTAGCAGTCAGAGAGACGGACAGACGTTTTGTCGTAAACCATAATTTTCGATATCAAGAACCCACAAAACGTAGATTCTGATGGCACGTGTTAAAGGTAGTAATTTACTACATATAGGAATAAGATGTACACACTTTTTCGAAATCAAATCTTTAAGAGTCACAGCTGACAGACTTAGAGCGTCTAGGGTTGAACAAACTCCTAACGAGATTTTGAACTCTAGACAAAAAAAAAAGAAAAGGGCTACTCCTACACTCAAGCAGGTTTTGACGCAGCAGACTTCCTCTGTGATCACCAAAGAAGAATATACTACTTCCTTTCTGATCACACCGTTCCTACCCTTCCTACCCTTCCTTCAGCACTGAACCCCGAGCCTGTAAGAGCGCTGCTTTCAGAGAAATTCTTTCAATGCTCATGTGTCTGCCCCGGAAGAAAAAAATCGCACGGAGAAACCGCGGTTTCCGGTTTGTCACGCGCAATGCGCAACGTGCAGCCCGCAACGTGCGCCTCCGATGCTTTCTCCCTGTGGAAACAGCTGCAGGCGCCACCGCCCCCTCCGCAGCCTGGGCGGTGCTTCTTCTGCGCTGCGGAAGTTGTTTTCTCTATGGAAACTGAAGGGGCGGGGATGGGATGCCTCCGAACCGCACGGAATCCGGCTGGCAGAGCCCCGCTGAGAGGCGAACAGCGACACACATCGGTCCTATCCACGGAAAGGACCGAAACACGTCGCCTTCACCTTCCGCGCGCTTCCTCACGACACGCTTGATACCCTGTGCGAGCAAGCAGAGGCAGCCGAACGCGGCGGGGAAGACTCGCAATCAGCCATGGGACGCGCGGGGAACGCAACGCCACGCCGCACCTGCCACGCCTCCAAATGGGCCTGAGCGCCACGGACACTTCGAGTCAAGTCAGTGACGTGGCGAACAGAATAGAAGACAACTGTAGTGAAGTGCAGTGGGTGTGAATGAGTAGAATGAAAGGTTATGTATATAATGAAACAAGAATGAATTATGCGTGAATGAAAAAAAAATTAAAAGAACATTTTACCAAGACATTGTCAACATTTTACTTAGGGTTAAGGAAAATAAAATAATAAACATTTTCGTTTAAGTTAGGTATGCCAAAGTGCTACGTTAGTAACTAGTAAATTAGATTGAAGCTAAAATTAAGTTTTAGTTAATTTTAGTTAATAAAAAAAAGCCTCCCTCTGAGCTGCTTAAGCCGCGAGTCAGCAGCACACCATTAAGTAAAATAAATTCCCGCCTCCTCAGGGGCATTGCGGAGGGGAAATGGAATAGCCCCGTTGCCGGACGCCACGCGGGCACGGCCACCCACCGCCGCCGCCAGCTGCCAGCGGGCGCGCCCCCGCGGCCACTGACGTCCCACAAATAAGACGCCACGAGGGTTTACGCGACGGCCACCAATTAATGCTGCCGTCACGATTGGGCATTAGATACAAACAAAACTACATCTCTTCACTCGGCATGTGTTCTTTTGAATATTAATACACCAACAAAACTATAAAACGTTGCAACAGTTATCTTCAGAAGGATTTAAAACTCGGTTGCAACTTTTTCGAACTTTTAGGAAGTGATATGAGTTGCATACAATAAAGGTTAGTAACGCCACCTTTGCTCCTAACTTATTTTAAGCAATTACTGCATTTATTTCATAGGCAGTATAATGAAACTGTCTCAAGTTTTAACCGAATTGAGGATTAAATGCACTCGTCAAACCAATTAAATACAGTATTCAAATGGATACCGATTTTTTTTTCACTCCTGACAAATATACATTAGTGTAACTATATTTTGAACTTAAGAACACCCTTCGTTGTGCTGTGAAGAAATATTAATAGGGGAAGCAAGTGAACACCAATCTTTAAAAAGGCTTAAACAAAGATGAATATTGTTGAAAATTCACGGAAAGAATGGCACTTAGAAGACACCACATTCGAATTCCAATTTTAAAAGCATTAAGAGAAAATTCTCCTTTTATTTTCATATTACTTTTACAAGCATTACATATGTATGTACCGATTGTTATTCAAATACGAATTTGCTTTGTAATGTTTGAAAAACTTCGTATTTCAACTTAAACGTCCGAAAAAGGGGCATGTTCTTGTGAATTATAAAGTTCGTTTATGGGGAGGTACTTGGAAATTCTTGTAATGTAGGTAGTGTTTTCTTTGCAACTGCCACAACCAGTTCATTCTGTACCACTGTTACATTAACTATTGTACAAGACCGGTAACATAATAGATAAGTGAAACTGAAGAATAATCGTAGCTATACTCGTGAGTCACTCTTTATTATTTATGGCACAGAATAAAGTTTAAAATGCACGCACTTTCTTTAACAGCTCTGTTCCAAAAAACGTCAATACTTGTAGAGCGCATCATAATTGGAAGGGGAATAGAAAACAGTGCTTAGTTTCCGCTCGTAGCGTTATCATCTCTTCGTTCCTCGTCAAAACAAGAAGACAACAGAAAGCGTGCGTGTGGCAACCTGGCCGGTAGTGTTTGGGGTGTGAATCTGCCTGGAGAGTCTCCTTGTCATCTAAAAGAAACGTCAGACAACTTTGTGAGGTCCCCCGGTGCTCACGAGGAGCCGTCGGCCGCGCGCGTCGGCGTCGGCGCCCAGGGATAATGGGAAGCGGCTCCGTAACACGAGCTCCGCGGCGCGGCGCGGCGCGATGCGTGCGTCCGATTACGCAAGGCGAGCAGGCGCCCGCCGCCCGCCGCCTCCGCGCATTCTCCACGCACGAACACGCACCGAGACGCACGCCCGGCTGGCTGCGACTCTTCCGGCGCTCCGGCCCCTCCCACACGCCCCGCGTCGCGCCGCCCCGTCCAGGGACTCACCTGCTCCCTCGCGTCCCACGCCGCTCGCTACCCGCCCTGCCCCACCCCGCCCTTCACCCCTCACGCTGAACCGCCCCGCGCCCACATTCCACGCTCCGTACCCCTCCTCTTTCTGTCCCACCCCTCAACCTCCCACGCCGCCTACTCTTCCTCCGCCCCGCCCCTCACCACCCACGCCTCCCATTCCTCCCCCCGTTCCCTTCTGCCCTAACCCCTCAACCTCCCACGCAGCCACCCCTCCCCTGCCCTGCTCCGTCTCACCCCCATCACTTCCAACGCCGCTCCCCCGGTCCAACCCTGCCTCTCACCCCCCATGCATGCCCGCCCGCCCAGTCCTTCACCCTCCACGCAGTCCAGTCCCTTCCCCCACTTTCCACGCTGCCCTGCCCTCCCCTCCTCCACTTTCCACGCAGCCCACTCCCTCCGACTCCCACGCCGCCCGCCCCTCCCCTGCCCTACCCCGTCTCACCCCATCACTTCCTATGCCGCTCCCCGGTCGTTCCCCGCTCCTCGCACCCCCTCCTCCCCCACCGGGACCAGTCCTCCGACTCGCCACCCACCTCTGCCGCCCTGTGCTGCCCGATCCTCGCACCTCCCACACAGGCGCGCGCGCCCCCCCTCTTGCCTCGGCCGTCGTTAACGCGCCATTAGGATTCCCCTAATTGACAAATGCGCGCGAGGCGGAGGCGCGCGTCGGGCGCGTGCAATGAGAGGCTCAGAGCCAGCGCTGCTCCATCATCGCCGTAAGGAAACCAGAAAAATTACACACCATTTCGTCGGCCGCCACAGCCAGGCGCGGGCCACGCTTGCGGAATCTCAAACGCCGTTCATTCCTCGTTTCCTTCTTTTATTCCCACTGTGCTCTCTCATTCACAAAAATTTATAAAATCTACAAATTTGGAAATTCTGTCAAAAATGAACACATCATCTTCCGTTGTAGACAATTAAGCATAGGTCTTGTGTTGTTTATACATTTCAATAATAATAACGACATTATTAATGTTGAGGGACTCGAGTCACCAGGCTCACTCTTTCTCGTAGCAGCGTTATCCAAAGCTTTACGGATATAAATAGAAATAAGAATTATCTATAATATATTACATAGAGATTTTCATCATATCGTACTTACAAGACTTCCTCGTTATTTCCACCACTTACAAGACACCCTGGTTATTTCCCTCTCAAATAACTCGTATTCCCTGAAATCTCCCAACTTTCTTAGACATTTGGTTTGGAATGCAAGAAACGGAATCTGGTGAGGCGGGAAAACACGAAGTTTGGAGACCAGACTTGAGATGGCGTTTGCGAATTCCTGCAACGAGTGCAATAAAGCAACGAGCGAAGAGGCATAACGGCATGAATGGGAAGGCGGAGAGGGGCGGGGCGGGGCGGGGCGGGGCGGGGCGGGGCGGGGCGGGGCGGGGGCGGGGCGGGGCGGGGCGGGCGAGACATGGCCGGGGCCGTGTCGCGGGGCGAATGGCCGCCATAAACGCACTCCACACCGCGCCGCGGGCGCCGCTGCAGCTGCAGCGGAGGTCGAGAGCCGCGTATCATACTCGCAAGGCCCCGCAGGTGGCGCCTCGCAACACCACTCCCTCCAGCTGCGTGCAAGGCAGGCTGCTCCTAACGAGGAAACGTCAAAACCCGCCTTGGTTCGTAGCAGTGTTGGCAAGGTCGATGCCACGAGCGGGAGTCCGTGGCACGAATGCCACGACGAAATCGCCTCTCCTTGCAGTTCATTACCCCGCCACCAGAGACAACGCCATCCCTATTGTAAAACGGCGGGCCTTACTAATAGTTTCCTCTCTCGACGCTAGTGGCGCAGAGAAGCTCGTGGCATGGCACGGTGCCGCGAGGCGTGCCACTGCTACCAGTAGGAGACTTTGACAACCACTGATTCATAGGCAAGAATTTGCCTCTACGGGCGGTTCTTTTTAAGGTTCGCAGGTTCCTGCAACACCCGAAAAATTGAACAAAATAGAATATTCACTTCGTTATTACAACCTCATTAATAGCATGACTTTCTTCTGCTCCTATTTTTATAATTTCCATAACAAAATTACAATAAAGAATCGATGTGGCTACATCGCTGTTCATGTTATAGAAACAACACCACGCTCAGACCTCGTTCCAAGGATCGTTGGGTACCACGTGACTTCGCTTCTGTGTTTTCATTGGGCGCTTTCATCCGAGTGTTCACACTTACGCAGGAAACTCCGCTTGGCGCAGCACTATCAGGCTATCACGTCACCCAACTCCGAGGCGAAGTCTCCGTCGCACTGTCAGTAAAACAGTGTCCCCGATACGATACTCCGACACGTAAGTTTTGCATCTAATGCGTCAGTTTCTTGGAATGGAAAGGATAATTTTTCGTTCGTAAATAATTTTAATAATTGTGTCCATTAATCGATCGAGAAATATTGGAGGTGTAGACTCCCCTATTACGATCATTGCTTTTGCAACACTCTTAAATTTAACTTACCCACACTTCACCACCAAAAATATTGGAAGTTACTAACAAAATTAAATAAAGGTACAATTGTATAAGTAGTTTTGGCTTTTCAAACTTCCGTACTGCACTGCCTTGAAGTAAGATGTGAAGCAGAGTGCAGACGCACACACAAGTGGCGAGCTGGCGATGCCTTCTGAGGGCAGTCAAATTCTTCACATCACACTTCACTCGAAATTCTCCCGATATAAGTGACTTTTTTTCTTAACTTTTCACAATCTAACTTCCCTTTGATCTGTCATATCGACATTACTTAAACATTATTTTATTTTGACATATCTATCCCCCGCCAGACTTGCGATAGAATCTCTTAATGCTCCGGGAGACCAAGTTCTTTTTCATCATTGTAGTGTATGCAATACGCGCACAAATTTTCAGCCACATCTATACCCCGATTTAAATATAGCTACGAGTACATTTCAAGGTCACGACTGGAAGGAGAGGGGGGGGGGCATCATCGTTATCCAATCAAAATGCCAATACAAAAAATTTAAGTCTTAACGAAGCTCTCGATTGGTTGACAGTGTTGCTCTCTCCTCCCCAGCTCGTGACTCCGAAGGGCACTATGTTTAAATTGAAGTATACGACATAAAAAGTAGTTGTACAATATTTTTCACGGCATGGAAGTTCCTTCGCTCCGGATTGCCGCTGCCAGCCCGACAAGTGATCACCATTCCTTCTGTTGAGACCACGACCGAATCCTCCGCGTACGAATGACGAGTGTGACGTCGTGGGATGGACAAATCACAGACAAGATGGCTTTGTTATATACATTGTTTATTTACATACATGTACATACATAGGTGTACCGTACCATATCCTACAGGAGCGTTTGCTCCTTGTTAGCATCCGCTAACTACCAACGCATTGTCACATGAGCCTGGCGCTCATACCCTACAGCTTGCGGCCTCCCACGCACACTGGCGTCTCGCGAAGGACTCGCGACAAAAGTTTGAGGAACAATGGGCCCTTTCCAGAGTCTACCCGCCTTTATAGCCTCGCTATGACCGCATCGGCATCCTCCAGATGTGACTGCCCGGTCTGCGATGCATCTGGCGCAAGTTCCGGACACCATCCCTCCGGACCTGCACTCGGGGGTTTCGCCCCCGCTTCTTTCGGCCCTTTTGTGATGCATTCAACACGTGTTCACTGCAAGTGTCCACGATACCCGCTGTGCACCAAAGTGCCGCTGTTTCAGTAGCGGACGCTACACGAGCAACGCAGCGGAACGACTGATGTTCTTGTGGCTCTCGAGCACCGTTGCGCCCGCCGGGCACCGCGCACGCGGCGACGGCCGCCGGGCGCACGCGCACGGGCCGGCCGGCCGCGGCGGCGTGCATCAGCACACGGAGCGGCTGGCGCGTCGTACATCTTCATGAGCGCGAACCACAACGCGCGCGCCCATCCGTCTGCTTCCCGGGGGAGCGGCGCGGCGATTCGTTAGGCCGTGACCCCTACCCTGCCCTGCCCGCAGCGGCCCCCAGAGGAGCTCACTCATCGTCATCGTGCTGGATTCTCGGACATTTCACCAGCTGGTCAACACCATTCAAAACCCACATATCCAAATTCTGAAGTGTTATGGAGTATTAGAGACAGTGTTTTAAAAATGTTTTGCATCTAGACCTTTCGTGATCTCCGCACCTCCCGCAACGGGCACACCATTGCATTGAATCGGCAGCGTCAAGGTATGCGACGTCTGTCGACCGATGTCGGATTTCTAGCGCGCTCGTTCTTTCACGATTAATGGTAAAGGCCATATTCGCTTGGCCTCTATTTATAATGCGATTTTTCTAACTCTGCCTCTCAAGGTCCGTCTTCACAATGGACTATGTCACGGTATTTCGCGGCTTTCTCAATCATGCCGCTAGACATCGCATGATCGCGACCGTATCAAGCAGTGCTTGCGATCATGCGACATCTAGCCCCAGGAGCGAGAAAGGCGCGATATGCCGTGAGATATTCCATCATGGCCAAAGGGGCTTGAGGGGCAGAGTTAGATAAATCGCACTGTAGTTTGAAGTGCAAAGGGACACGCGTTAATTCTAGCGAAGTTACTTGTAAGGATATCGTAAATCAATGCTTCTATGAAGGTGAAGTTTGTACGATGAATGATGTTACTATATTTATTGCATCTAGTCAGGCTGCAAAACTAGGGACCTCGATTGCAACAGATGAAGCTTCTACTACTGACGGAAAAGTTGTAATGGTGCAAATTGGATGTGGATTAACTTATGCTCACGAAATGATTTTAAGACGATTATATTATTTTTAAAATTGTTTAGGAAATTTGTTTATAAATATAATTTTTATTATGTAAATGTGTTTTATAATTGGTGAATTTTAATATTACATATTATATCCGATTTTGCGTATTTATTACATGTTCTTCACTGTTTTCATTACATATTTACGTACATATTTTTCCGTCAGTAGTTCATCACCTTATTAAAGAAGCGTGGTGAACAAGGTAGTAAAATGTCCTGCCAGTCAGAGAATCCAGCACAGCACGGTGAGCGTTGCGCGCAAACGCGCGAGGGAACGCGGCGCAGGAGCAACTGCAAGGAGGCCCTGCGCCTCTGCCCGCACCACGGTGTAAGATATACACGATATCCGGGGAGGAAACGTGGAAACTTGGAAAATAAGCTCTTAAGACGATTCTAAGCATATTTTAACTAAACTTGAATAAACTACATGGATATTCCGAATGGTTGGGCCGCAATATGCACTCAGAAGTTTATTTGAAAAAATAATTTATAGGCAAAAATTTGCATTATAGAAGCATAGAAACACTTCAGAAACATATAAATTGTTTGTTATTTACAAAAGAAATACATATATTTGTTCAGAAAGAAAAATTGAGCGAGAAATGAAAAAGCACCCAATATATACAATTCTACTGCTTATTTTTCGCTTAATTTTTCTTTCTGAACAAATATGTTGATTTCTTTTGTAAATAATAATTAATTTACATGTTTCTGGAGTGTTTATATAAGGGCAACCTCCCAATATTCATTTTCCTAGTCAGTAAACGATTATGTCATTTACGCTGAACAAAATCGAACACGTGTGTTTTAATGTTTTCCTCGTGACTAGCTCTTGACAAATACCGTATACCAGTTTCTCTACTATATTCTTAAACTAATTTTTTAAGAAGGTAGTATGTTACAATTCCACAAGATATCTATTAGCGGAAATACCTAAATAAAATAGATGATCACGGGCTCACTGGCCAAGTATCGGCCAGGAATGAAAATCACATTGCAAACCGGTAATCATTAGTGAAGAAACAGGTTCGATGTAGCCAATCACCATGAGACAAACTGCCTTGAGCATCCTGTAGATGTAGAAAGTGCATAGAAAAGAAGAGCAATAGTCGGACACGCTAATGAACGATTGAAAGGGGCGGAAATGACAGAGGTGCATCTGTGATGACTTGTAATTCTTTTCATACAATTATTTTCTTTCGATCTTCACATCCACGGTCACAGCTTTTCTTTGGATGCAAAATGCATCTCAGCTATACGAGTAGAAAAACTGCATATATCATACATCAGGGAGAAGTGCGATAAAGAGGATTAAAATGCATTGGATCATTTCAAACCCAGTTTCTTTAACGTAAACTTTTCTTCAACGTAAACTTGTATTTCACGTTAAACCCTTCGTGTCTCTCAAAAGTACAGGACTCAATTAAAACATTAATAATTGAGTGAATTAAGATGCTGATGTAGTAATAACTGAATTCAAGCGTTGTTCGGTGGCTTAAGTGCATAAAAACATTACTTCAATACAGCAACATTTAATATATTTTAATAATTTAAATATTTTTATTAAATTATAAATTAATAATATTACATACAAAAATTAATTTACTTTCACCAAAAATAGTTTTGAAATGTGTCTGAAATGCAAGATTAACTCTCTAAACAAAAATGCAACGAAAGTTTATTTTGCTACACACCACAAAGAAAGATAACGTCGAAGTGGAGTGTTCACATCACATTTCAAATCGATAATCCAGATCCTAATTATTTCTTGCGTACGATTAACTGTCCATATTTTTAATCATCCTCGCGGTACATCCTCACGGCACACCTATCCAGCTCGGACTCTGCTTAGGTCACGCCTGTCGGAATTAGTGGCAGGGGAATTTCCCTAATTATGAAGCTGGAGTATCGACTGATTGTTTAGTGTTTCCGGGCGCGGCAAGGTAATTAGTCCCGTGAGTGTAGTCTGGTTGCAAATGACTCCGCGAAACTCAATACACACATTTTCAGTTTCGGGGAACTTCAAATCGTGTATTTCCGTTGAAATTCCGAAATCTATTTTCCGCAGAATTACATATCTTTCCCTATACTATGTATATGACTCCGTATATACTTATGTATACGGAAAGTAGTAATATAGGATCGTTTATTGACCAAAACTCTATTTTATTTATTTTTCACCCTTGATATCTTTGATCAGAAGAATATTTTTTATATTTATTATATTTTTCGCTAATTTCATCTATTTTAATATCATTTTAATGGAACGTGCTTCAAATAACATTTATGAGATGCGACAAATGTTTCCAGAGAATTCCTAAGTAACCTATTCGATTTCTTCGCTCAGAAATTGTAATGCCAGCCTTTGTAGGTAATCTAGGGTTCCTGTGACGCCTATCAGCGTTATTGTCAGTTCCGCCGATTTTGGGATAACTAAAGACAGAGATTCCCTGAAAAAAGAGGGGAAAAAGAAGACCAAACCAAAAGTCTGCAAGCTAAGTGCACTTGAACGAATAGAAGAAGCCTCGATTACATCAGTAACGTATCCAGTTGGGTAGTTCATCCGAACTTGTTTTGATCACACTTTTTACGTCATTTTTCTTTGCTTTTAGGCCATTTTAAAAATATTTTAAGAGCATTTTAAGATTTTTATTGATCATTTTTGGCGAAGTTTTAGGTCATTGAAATCCGCCCCATTAATTATGATGGCACTCATTACTTTCCCGTATACGTACGAATACGCGGAGTGATATACGTAGTATAAAGGAAAGTTATGTAATACTGCGCGAAAAAATGGGGAATTTTCGCCAGAAAAAAAATCGTTGCCGGGCGCTGATAACGAAAAAATGGATAAAACCAGTTGCTAAATTAAGAAAAAATCTAACACGTGGTCTAGCCAGAACCCCTCTTTTGTGGGTCCTTGATACAGAAAAAACAATTGAAAAGAAAACGTCCGTCTGTCCGTCAGTCTGTGTACACTGCTAGCGCCTAAACCATACATACGATTTCTTCCAAATCGGATATTCCCCGGTCGATCTGGTTCTAGTCAAAGCTTTGAGATTTTGAAAAATATTCTGTAAAGTTTGGGGGTACTTTACATGAAGCCCCGGGACATTTTCAAAATTTTCTCAAAAACGGCTCCAAATTTTTCGTTTTAAAATTATCAACTATATAAAAAAATGGAACACACAATATCGTTAAAAACGATCGATTATCGAAATCAATACATCGATGTTAAGTCCGCTCAATGACTTTATAAAAACATGGGACAATCGATGTGGCATTCCGACCGTCTAGCTGTCCTCGTGCGGGCGTGGGTGCCGGCGTCTGCGATCCCTCGCTGGAGCCACCGTCGGCCGCTGCTGGCTCACAGCCACTGGCCCACAGGGCTGGGGAGGGGAAGGGGGATTATTTGCTTGGGATGCGGCGCGGGAGGAGGGGAGGGAGGCGGGAGGAGCGAGGCGGGAGGAGAGAGGAGGAGGTGAGAGGAGAGAGGTGAGAGGAGAGAAGAGAGAAGAGAGAGGAGGGAGGTGAGAGGAGAGAGGAGAGAGAGAGAGAGAGAGAGGAGGAGGAGAGAGGAGAGAGGAGAGAAGAGAGAGAGGAGGGAGGAGGAGGAGAGGAGAAGGAGAGAGGAGGAGGAGGGAGGAGGGAGGAGGGAGGAGGGAGGAGGGAGGAGGGAGGAGGGAGGAGGGAGGAGGGAGGAGGGAGGAGGGAGGAGGGAGGAGGGAGGAGGGAGGAGGGAGGAGGGAGGAGGGAGGAGGGAGGAGGGAGGAGGGAGGAGGGAGGAGGGAGGAGGGAGGAGGGAGGAGGAGGAGGGAGGAGGGAGGAGGGAGGAGGGAGGAGGGAGGAGGGAGGAGGGAGGAGGGAGGAGGGAGGAGGGAGGAGGGAGGAAGTCACACGTGGATGAAGTCACGGGTCCTCAACGGGACCCGGCGGCGCATCGTTCCGTTGTGCGGGAGATTAATAGACTCACTCTCGCGCCCAACGGCTGCACTGGGGTCGACGTCGTCGCACGTTGGGCGCACACATCGCCTTGACGGCGGCGGTTCTCGGGAAGAGCAATTTCACCTGGCCCCGACGGGTAGTGAGGACACTATGCCTCCACTACAATCGGCACAAGTCATAAAATGAACACTCTAACATCAATAGCTTGCGTCACGTGCTACTATTTAATTATTAAGAAAACAGGATTTAATCAAATATTTTCAGGAATACTTGTACAAGTTCCAAAGTCTTTTTCACACACAAAATACGTGGAAGCATGCGATGATGACTTCGCTTCTTCTACAAGTATTCCGCAAAATATTTAAATTGTGTTTTTTTAGTTCGTACTAAATATGTAGGACGTACTAAATATGTACCTTTGGCGCTTAGCACATACAAGAGATCCAGTCTTCAAATATAGCACTCAAAACCATTTTCAAACTACAAGCCACTTCAGTCATTCTCAAAAAAAACAATAATTTATTATTGGTTATATTTTCAATGCGGCAGATTTATACTGCAACGATTTTCTTAAAGCTAGTCTGAACTAATATCATATAGACACGAGGTGTCTTGAAGAACAAAATGGCGTATGTTCCCACCATCTTTTGTTGCTGCGTCCGTCTTTCTATAAATTCAATTACGTAAATACGTTTATTTAACAGCCTTAAGGATGGAACAAATGGTGCTTGAGATTCCTCAATATTAGCACGAGTAAATACGCCGTGTTTGTGCAGACTACTAATGCACACACGTCCTCCACATTTCAGGTAGCATGATCTCATTCATGGAAACTTGAATTGACAACCTTCAAGATGTTTGAGAAACACTTAAGTCAACGTTTTCTGACACTAGTTTGGTTCACCAGACGAAAGAAGAAAACTATTGACCAAATGAGTTGTATAAATCGAATCGTTCAACTCATTAATGCTCTTTGTAATCAAACATAACCTTAAAGGCAGCGAGTGGTTATAATCGAAAACGCATTCTACGTCAGCATGCACAGGTGATGTCGAAAATACAACTTTACAATCTTGTTTTGAAGTATGAAGGTAAATTGGTTAATTCAGAATAATCCATAGAAGTCCTGGGGAAAAATCACAATTAATTAACTGGGAATTTTAAAAAAATGCATACAGTATGTAAATAAGTCTGCAAAATGGCTGTCACATTCGTTATATTCAACCTTCAATATGACAAATTTTCGCTCGTCTTGCAATCATGTACGACGATTTATTTATTCAAATACATTCTCTACGGTTCTCATGGAACATCTCCTCTCCTTTCTCAAAATCGCGTCGACTGCGACTTTCCGGGTATAGTACACTCAGTCGCTGTATGAGAAATGATGGTGAGAACATGGTGGCAGCATCGAAGCAATCCGTTGTCGTGTTGCATCGTTTACACCCTGACAACTAGCGAAGACGGAATCGTCAGTACTCACTAAGACGCAAACTTCCTCTTGGCATTACAACCGGGAAAAAAGAACATTATTGTACTCTACCAAGAATTTCTATTTCAGAAAATTTACGACAATGACTATCATCTTCATTTTATGTAAATCCGCAATTCAGGGTCAGTCCCGTCTCCTCGCTTGCCAGTTTCATTAAAAAAATGAATGGGCAAAGGAAGTGATTTTTTGAATTCCCTTCGAATCACAATCGCTAAACTTTTTAATTGAGGTACGTACGTAGCAGAGCTCTTCAGATTACGCTACGTGAATATAATACTGCTCAGGGTCGGCAATGGAATTAAAATCTGCGGAATGTAGGATATGTATATACCAGGTAGAATATGGATTTTCTCAAACTTCTATCGCAAATGTCTAATTTCGGGAAAAGTTTGATGGGGATGAATATGACATGAACAAAACACACTTTTTTTCATACACTAACTTTCAATAAGTAAAGATCTACTCTTTAACGTGATGATTTCTGTTCGCACGAAATAGCACCTCTTTATGAGACAGAGGAGGAGGATTCGTGGTGAAGCTTTGTACTCGCCTTTCACCATTGGGTCAGAGTTCGAATCTCGGTCGACGCAAGTGGAATTTGTGGAGGATGAAGTGGGTTCGCTGCAGTTTTTCTCGAGCTTCTCCCAACCCTCCATTTTCATAGAAACCTTTCATCGCCTCCCTATCACAAATCATGCAATTCCACGGACTGCCACACGGCTTTGGTGTCGGTATCACAATAACGAATATAAATGCGAGAGAATTTTAAGTCTGAGGTACAATCAAGGCTGTATCCATCTGTACGACTTAGCTACGTGTGCTCTCGTCAAGGCTACCGCGCTAGAAACGCACAAATGAGCTGACAAGCGCATCACAGGAACCATCTCCAAGTTGCAGAGTTAAAAATGATCCTCGGAAAAAACTTTCAATCCAAGCAAACAACCGCTTGCAAGTAACGTAATCGCACTCGCCACTTCCAGCACAAAAAATCCCTTCTCAGACGCTGCATCTTGCACAGTCATATCCAGGAACGAGGTGTCTAGATTACAAACAAAATCACGAAGACGGTCACAGTCGACTAGGCGTAAATAAACGATGTAGGAATGCTCGTTATAGCTATAAAAAATATCTGAAATGATTAGAAAGATCCGACACAAGAAATATAGAATTTATGCAAAAAAAGGGAAGTAAACTGCTTGTTGGAATTACGTATCTACAAGTAGTAATGAAAAATTGAAGAATTACCCGTTTTTTTTCGCCCTTGTTCAAGTTATCATTGACAAATTGAAATAGATCGGTTAAGGTCTTTGAAATTTTTGTTCATAAATTGTAGCAATTGGTGCAGTACTTGACGTAGAAGAAGCTGTCTCATCGTACATGAATTTAATTCAGCGGATGGGACTCGTGGGACAGTGGCTAGAGAAAGTGGCCGGCTAGGATTCGATCCGCGACGAATCCATGTGGAATTTGTGGTGGACAAAGGGTTTTCGGCAGGTTTTCTCGGAGTTCTCCCGTTCTCCCTGCCTCTCGAGTTTTCTTCGAGATTGTCTTCTTTTCTGATGATCTTACACCATTTCCTCCATCATCGTTCAGCTCGTTGTTATTTTCGCCAAACACTCCGAATTAGATAATCATACAGTCGTATTTGCGTCGCATTTTCTCAGTAAGTAAAACATTTTTCTGTGGAGTGAAAGGCGAATAGTTTTCATTCGCTCAGGTGCTATCTATCGTCTATTACGGCCAAAACGCTCGTTTTACGAACTGTACAAGTCGCCGCCCCCGCCTCACGCGCAGCCGCCCGCTGTCCCCGCGTGTCAAGCGGCCTGTAATGCGGCGCCCGGCGCGTCGTTAACATGCGATCGCCCGCCTCCCGACACTCCACGGCTTGTTCCAACGACGGCGCCGTCCTATTGTGTCCGCCCATCAGCTCGCCAAACGCGGCTGCAGACGGACAGGCGCGACGCGGCGCGCGTGCGGATGGTACCGACGCCGCGCGCCGCGGGGGCGCCACCGCCGCCGCCGCCGCCGCCGCCGCCAACGCCTCCGCCGCCGCCACCACCACCATCACCACCACCGTCGCCGTAACGAGGCGATCTAGAGGCGCCGCGACCGCCGGCGCTTCCTTCGCGAGGCGCTTTGGCACATTCCGCGCGCCTTTACGGCCTGCCCGCACTCGCCACACAGCGCGCTGCGCGTGGGCGCAGAAGGGCGCAGCGCATGCAGAGCGCGCTCGCACGCGGCGCCGTGCGCGGCCTCCGAACGAGGCGCGCGGCCCAAGGGTGCATCATTGTATGTTAATTGCTGGTTCTACAACAAACTTCCACTTTTAATTGCTCACGCTATCAAATCAGCACTCACAACCACGCGCAGACCAGTCCTATAAAGGTTCAAAAGATGTATAGCACTGTTCAATAGAATGAAGCTCCCGAATGTCCTCCAAGACTTATATGTGAGACCTCGCTGCATTCTCGGGCCACAGACGAGAGGAGAATTCCGAAATCATTTTCGAAGAAAAACCAAGGAATGATAATAAAGTGAATGAAGCGATCTGTACATAAAGTCAACTGAAAATGTAAGAAAATAAAGAGGAAATTATGGACAGAACCATATTTTCAAAAGCGGCTTTCAAAAACGCGTTTAAAGGTAGAAGAGATTTAAGGGGACCAACAAAAAAAAGATGGAAAGAAAGAAAAATGAATCGCGCCAGATAGTTTTCAGCACCGTGAAATTAAGAAGCTAAGGCTAATAATAAAACCTTAAAATCCCCGATTCCCTTTCGGATGCTAGTTAGTCTCCGACCTTGAGTCATTTCCACAGGCCTCGAACTGTCCGTCGCTGAATTCGATTGACAGACGGGCCAGATTACACGACTATTTAGAGCCAGAAAGTTTCCTCCTCAGCACTCACTCAGAAGGCTTCCACTTGACAGCCATCAACCTTCACTCAAGGCGCCCAGCGCTTCACCATCCCTGTACCGCGATAGCAAAACATCTTGTGAATTACGAATACTCGAACGTTCATCAGAACCTGTTGGGCTGAATGACATATCTCAATGATCTGTACATATAGACAATCTTGATGTATATTTTTCTGTTTTGTATGTACTCACTTCGGTTCTGATATCTTAGGATGGAAGTCATAGGAAATATAATACTAAGAAATAGACAAGATTTAAGAGAAAGAGTATCCAATCAGAAGATTGGAGATATGGAATAGCTTTGAGTGGTATGGGATGGTGGAAAATTTTGCCGATATACCTACCCCAATTGATGATTTGAGTATTCATTTGAACAGAAGAGTAGCGATAGGTAACATTAAATTCTCTATTTGTGATGCCTTTCCATATTTTTTACTTTCCCGTATACGTACGTATACACGGAGTGATATACGTAGTATAGGGAAAGTTATGTAATGCTGCGCGAAAAAATGGCCAATTTTCGGCGGAAAAAAATTAATTGCCGGGCCGTGAAAACGAATAAGTGGATAAAACCAGTTGCTAAATTAAGAAAAAAATCCCCTAACACGTGGTGTGGTCAAAATCCATGATTTGTTGCTTCTTTATACTTAAAAACCGATTGACGGCATTCCGTCCGTCTGTCCGTCTGTGGTCAACGCTAGCGCCTAAACCGTTCGGGTCGATTTTCTTCAAAATTGATATTCCCCAGTCGATCTGATTCTAGTCGAAGCTTTGTGATTTTGAAAAAGATTCTTTAAAATTTGGGGGTACTTTATATGAAGCCCCCCGGGGATTTTCAACATTTTCTCAAAAACGGCTCCAAATTTTTTCTTTAAATTTCTTCTGTGAATAGAGGAAAATACACTTTTTAACATGGCATAGGTCCGATTTTCACGTACAGCTCTGAATTTTCGAAAATTGTGAAAGTTTGAATTTTTTTCGGCGTCTTTCTCCAACTACAAAATTGAAGATAGAGATTTTTTCTTCAAATAAAATTTGTTCTGCATATTGAGTTCTTTAATAAAGGTCATGTAAATGTTTTTCACAATGTTGGTAGTTTTCGTGCAATATTGCGTGCAATATGTGCAATTTTAAAAAATTACAAAAACAAAATTTTCTCAAAAACAGCTCCAAATTTTTTCTTTAAACTTTTGGTAGGGATAGTGGTAAATGTACTCTATCAATGACATAAAAGCCATTTTGGTCTATCGGTTGGTTTTTTCAAAAATTACCAAAATGTAAATTTTTTACTTGTCTCTCACGCCGTTAATATTTACACTACCGGCGATTTTTTTACATTATTATATTTACGAGTATATATGCTTTAAATAATGTCAAGTAAAGTTTCTCGAAAACACTACCGTTTTCTGTGAAAAATAGCTCAAATTTCGGCATTTTCAGAAATGCTCAAATTCTCATTCGTCATTTTCTCGTATATGGCTGCAATTTTTTTCTTGAAACTTTTGTAACGGATAGTGCTAATTACACTCTTTAGTATAGCGTGAAGTTTATTTTGAGTTTTTTTTTGTTTTTTCAAAAATTATATAAATGTAAATTTTTTGAAAGATCTCTCACATCTTTAATATGCACATTATCCGCAATTTGTAAGGATGATTATATTTGTGAGTGTAAGTACTTCAAATAACTTCAAATAAAGTATTTTGAAAACTCAAAAATTTTCTGTGAAAATGAGCTTCAAATTTCGCATTTTTAGTAGTGCTAAAACGCCATTTTCTCTTAAACGGCACATAATTTTTAAAAGAAAATTGCCATTTACGGCTAGGTTTTTGTGTTCTTTAATATTCTAAAATTAATGTTTCTGTTCTACCAATAGGAAACCGAAAAATTAAGAAAATGACAAAAATGTACTTTTGGCGATGATAGATGGTAGCTGGCAAGAAAGAGTATGTGGCAATTCCGAATAGCTAGCGAAGACCAGGAAAATAGAAAACTAATACGGGAAAGTCTGTGCCATTGTTTCTTTTTTTTTGACAAATAAATAAATAAAATAAATACGGTCATGCTTAATTTTTTCAAAATACGAGTAGTTTTTCTTTAATTTTGTGACAAACGTAATAGGCCGCTGTAAATTTACTGCGCTTCGGACAGCTGGATGCGTCGTAAATTAGAATGTGCAATTTTGTATATTATTTCTTTCTTCGTTTCTTACATTCGAACTTTGTTATAGACTTACACATTAATATTTTAGAAATTGTTTATTTTGAAATATTTGAAATAAGTAAAAGAATTAATAGCTCTCAGAATAGCGACAATGCAGGGTCTGCAACAATGGAATTCACTTTGCGCTCGCGAATATCTGTGAATTAGTGTCATTGTTGTGACCTAATGGAGCGTATGAAAAGGAGTTATAATTGTCTAATTTATGTTGATATTTGCAGGCAAATATTTAGTTTTGCACCAAATGCTGTACCATTTGTAGTGAGTAGAGAATTTGTTGCATGGTTTTAAAATACTCTTCCCTAATCATGGCCCAATGGAAGGCATTTCTATATTTCCAGGGTATCAGGCTTCTTTTTCCAATACAGGGTTACAAAACTTTTGCATTCTATTTTTGTGAAGTTGTAGAATTCACATAGTTCTGACAACACTGCAATGGAAATAGTGAGTTCCAAGCGAAGATGTTAGTAGCGCATAAAGTGCAATATTACAGTACTACTTAGCTGTTTCCTCTAATACGGGAAAGTAAGTGCTGTTGTAGCACCACTAGTTTTCCATGGCAAGTAGGTTTCACCATGACATATATGGCACGGCATGGAATGCAAGGCAGTATTTTCAGAAGAACATTTCATTTTTAATGATTGCAAGTGGTCAGACGATATATCGGGTATACTAATTGTAAGTTAGTAAATAATTATTATAATTATTTTCTATATCAATAACTATAATTATTGATATAGCAAGAGTAGAATCAAGAGGCAGGAGAAACGGGCGAATCCGGCTGAAGAACATTAAATTTCTTTGATGCAGATTACATCACATAAAATGAGAATTAAGTACGGAGAGGAGAACGCACACAAGCATGAAAGACGAAACCAAAAATAATATAAAGATAATGGTATCCACTTTTCGCATGCGTGGGGACCATACATCTTGCGTTGCATAAAATTTGAGAACAAACACTCTTGATGGAATTTCGAAGTGAATGTGGCATGTTAAACGAATCATAGTAGGGGTCAAGCAATTCCGTGAACTGGACAACTGGTTAAAAAGGGTTTATTTTTTACTGACACGTTAATGCTTGTTATTGCCTTCGATACGGAGCTCCGTATTCACTGCATACTTACTTGGATGGAGAGGATCGTGGTTACGTGGGGAATATGGAAACAGTTCAGTAATGCTGCATGTTCTCTTACGGAGGGAATTGAGAGAGAAGTATGGGAGGAGTATATGAAAACACAAACCAAATCAAGCGAACATTAAGTTGATTAGTAAGGAAAGTAAATCTCAATCATTAAATTAAGTAAAAATAAAATCTTGTATGTAGCCTACGTAGTTGTTGTAGGATGTTAACTAGTTCTAATGATATCGGATTTCAAAAACTCGGGCCAAAGGCCTTCGGGAACTTTCGCGACGCCGCTCGATCATTAGAATCCTTATAACGATCTTGGTGCATAAGTGATTGATTCGTGTATCCGGGCGCGTCAACTGCTCAGGTCATTAGTCCCGTAAGTGTAGTGCGTTTTTTTCTCGGGAGGTGGCGATGATCTTTTCCCCGCTAGACGGCGAGATCCGGCGCCGACCCACCGTCGACTAGCGGGGTTTTCCCCAGCCAGTTATCTCCCACCAGCGGGGCACCGCCCTAGCCGGAACAAGCTCTCAGCTTCTGTCCGGTCTAACGGCATGTGTAGAAGTGTCGTGAATGTTAGTGTGAGTTTGCAAGGGGTGAGGCTAGGAGAAGGAAGAAGAAAAGATCGCCGCGGTCCGTGGCCCCTTTGTTAGGGTTCTGTTCCGCCATTCGGCTTGGATCAGAGAAACCACGAAAAACTACTATCAGAGCAGCCAGTCGCCTCCACACAGCGACTGAAATCGACCTAGCTGACAAGCTAATGTCGAAAATGCTGCCGCCATCGGGACTCGACCCTAGGATCTCCCGGTCATAGACACTGCAGTGACATCTGCTGATGCACTGAGCCATCTCTCCCAGTGGTGCATACGAAACTCATGTAAGGACTGATTGACTGATTTTTAAGCGTATAAGGTATGGAATGTTTTACTGGAACGTTCATAAGCTGTCTGTGAGAGAGTATAATTCTATTTTTATATCGTGGCTCGTCTTCACGATGGAACATGCTACGGCTTTTTGCGTCTTTCTCGGTCGTGCCGCTAGATGTTGCATGATGGCGATCGCGTCTAGCAGTGCATCAAGCAGTTGATCATGCAACATTTAGCGGCACGACCGAAAAAGACGCGAAATGCTGTAACATGTTCCATCGTGAAGATAGGCCTTGACGCGCCAGAGTGAAACAACGGAAGTATAGAAAAGCCGAAGCGTTTTGTGCCCGGTGCTGGCGCGGGGGTCGCCACGGGGGCCGGGGAGGGGGGGCCAATCGGGGCGCGGAGGTCCCCGGCGCCGGCGCCGCGACGCCGCCGCCGAGTTGCGCACGCGAGCGCGACGCTTTATGGCGGCGACGGCGGCGGCATGCGAATGCACCTGCCCACTCCCCCCCCACACACTCGTCAGCCGCCCACCGCGCCTTCCGTCTCCGCCCGCGCACGCACTCGGCGCGAACCTCGTAAATAGCCAGGCGGCAGCCCTCCCGCCAACGCTGAGAAAGTTCCCAGATTCCAAAACTGCAAGCCTTACCGTTTCTCTTTGTTGGACTCTTGTAGCATCTACGAATGCTGGACTATCAGATATTTCTTTTACAAGATTATTCAGTGGCAATGGAGCCTATAGGGGACTAAGCAGATCCTTCAGAATTATTCCGCGCTGAGATATTCCCCTCTCAAATGATAATGAGAATAAGCCAATCTGAAGTATTAGGCTTCCGCGGCCAGAGTCACGTGAATGATCTTGGGTATCTCGGCAACACAGCCTTCGACGCGGCGTCAACCGGACAGCCAAGATCATTCACAATAATGCATTCTGATTGAATGATGAAAACTTTTTAAGAATGAAATTTGGTTCGAGGACAGAGGGCTGGAATATCTTCCTAGTTCGACTCCTTAGTAATGTTTGTTATAATACCAATTAATATAAAATCTCATGTATTTGGACTGTCTTCTGCCGTCCTAAAGTATTCTTGGTGACGAATCAAATGAACTCACAAAAAGACAGAGACGAGCATTACCTCGCCCTAAATGACTAACGTACCTCAGCCGCTCAGCTCATCCCATCTGTCGACCAGGTCTTCCGCTGCTCTCATTGCCTGCAATGATGAAATAATGCAAAATGATAGAGAGGCAGCGAATAGAAAATAAATAGAGAAAAAAAGAATATTCGGACGAACCCGACTTGCCCAGAGAATTCGATTACTTTGTACATTCTTGGTAAATAGAGATCGCCGTTCTTGTCATTGTATCACTTGTCGCGCAACATCTCATTCTGTGATCAGAAATAAAAACTATTTGCTCAAGAGAAATTTATAATTCCAAAAACCTCAGTGTCAATTCGTCATATTATAAAGGGAATTCCATGTAAACAATTCACTGAACTCAATTGACTTTAAACTTACCCTCTGCGGGGAGACTCTAGTAATGACGTTTGATATTTGTTCCCAGTAATTCATTTAAAATAGGTGGGTAAAGAAGTGATGCACACAGAAATTTTGCACACAGCTGTATAGTAATCAGATTCGTTTCGATGGCGCGAAACAATGACAAAAGAAAAATTGCCAAAGATGATAGTATCATTAAAATATAAAAATCCTTTGGGGCCGAGTAAGACACTCGCAAGTCGCATAAAGAGGAGGAAAGAAAAACAACACTCTAACAACCATATACGAAAAATGACTCATAAAAATGTACTCATAAAAATACCGAATGATTTACTAAGAATGGCCTAACTAGTGAATAATGTTACTAATATAGCATGAACTGATATTGTTTGATTACAAATAACTGTATCAGAAAACATTAACGTTGCACCTTGCGTGAACTCCATTGCTAACAGTGACTTCCGAATTAGCCACAACTCACTTCTGGAGACTAATATGCTTAAAAACACAATATCCGATTAGACCATTACCAACAAGCACAATGTGAAATCATTACATCTCACTGCTGTTACAACTTGGCATTGATATATTGTCCATCTCTCTTTTGTACTTGTGGCCCCGATTTTCCTCTTAGACTGTATATTATAGTCATCGCGCGTATCATGGCGACTGTCTACTTCACTTCGCCACTGCATCTGAGAGATCCCTTCGTGACGAGCAATGTGCAAGCCTCGTGCCTTGCCCACGGCGACGCCTTCCAAGCGCCAGCGTCTCATTAGCGAGTCGGGGAGGCGCAGAGCAGAGCCGCCGAGTGGAGGCCAAGACGGAGCCCCGGCGCCGCGGCGCGCAGAATGCAGACGACGGGCCAGCGACGCCCCCCCCCCCGCTACGCCCTGTGGCAGTCATCTAAAAGCCTTTTGGCACAAATTGGATGCCACTTCAACACGGAGTCACTATGCAAACTAATGGTGCTAAATAGCACGTACTTTCTCGCCTGAACGTCCACGCAAAATTAGGCAAAAAGTTCTCAAATTTAAAAAAAAATTGAACATGATCTTATTTCAAAATCTATCTATAAAGAACAAATTTTATTCAGGGAAAAATCTCTTATCTTCTTAATTGTAGTTGTAGGACGTCAACGAAAAAATATTGAATTTTTGCAATTTTCGAAAAATTTCGTTACCAGGACCCTGTCAAAAGAGTTTTTGCCAAAAATTCGCCGTTTTTTGCGAAGGATTACATAACTTTCTCTCTACTGCGTAAGCGGTAGCGAGAAAGTAAAACTGTCGAGTATGTTCATTATCACTAGTATGTCAACTAAACCTTGTTTCATTCCAGACAATATAATCAGTGACTAAGGGCGAAAACTAGTTTTGGCTACGTTTATCTGCTCAATGTCCAAAGAATACAGGATGAACGAATGAAGATTGATACACACAGATTTCTACATATGTTTTCGTGGCGCCTCACGAATTCCCATGAATTCTAGAAACGAGAAAAAGAAAAGTATTACTAAAGATTGTTTTTATTTCGCAGTCAATAAAAAAATACCATTCTATAGCCACGAATTTCATTCTAGCTCATTTCAAAACGAGTCAATTAATTTATTTCTGCATGCATAATTTCAATCACATATTTTACCTTAACCTGCTTCTTAATATGAATTATTCGTTTAGGAAGCTCTAAATATTATTTTCCCGAATTCCAGGTGGACCAAACACTGCAATGGAAATAACCACTTTTGTTTTATAGAACTAGACGTGTTTAGATAATGAAGAGAATAGGGGTTCTATTAAGATAGCTCAGTGTGCAATTCCACTCCTACAGAGTCCCTGCACTTCGGTGTGTGTTGCTGGTTGCATCTGCCAGTTCCGAATCAATTCGCACAGTCCACTTTTATTGTTCCACATTCCATGCCACTCGCCAAACCATGCTCTAATGCCATGCAACAGCAACCGCATCACGGCGCTCGCCTGAGGTGATCTGCAGTCGGAAGACCACTGCGCCACGCAACCATAAACACCAACTTACGTAAATTAACTGATTCAATTGTTTTATGCTTCTGCGTGATCACGTTTGTTTGTATGCATACATGCAGAACGCATCCAGTCGGCCAGCCACAGGCGAGAATAACATCTGGTTCTGCGAGTTAACTTGCCGCATTGTTAAATAGCCATCAACTACGTGCCACGATAAACTGAATCCCGCCAAGTGTTTGCATAAATAGGACATCATATACTACGCACGATGAGTCCCTAGAAAAGAATGCAATTCAATTTACTTCTACACGGTCTGTGAACTGGAGGAAAAGACATGATCAAATTAATGAGAGAACGGAGATCATGCTGGCCATGATCTTTTCCCTTCAGTGCCCCCGCGGTGTGTGAGGCAGGCACGTTTGCATTGTAATCATGAACTAGTGCTGCTACTAACAGCACATACTTTCCTCTTTGTGTCATTGAACCAGGTTACAAGGCTCATTCAAATGGGTGCACCTGACAAGTAGAAACGGAGGATATATTTTACGAAGTTACTCATCTCTTTAATATTCATAGTGTTTGGATGTTTCATGAACGTCAACAGAACTATTACATATGACTCAACACAAACACCCGCCAACAAGGAATCGACATTTGGAGGAACCTCTCACTTCTCAAATATTCCTGAGATTCGTAAGAGTACTATCTCGTGGTAATGGAATGCTGACGCCCTCGCGGTTTAGCTCATTGCTTAGCGTGCTCGCTTTTCATGACGCGACCCCGGGCTCGATTTCCGGTCGGGCAAGATTCTAATGTGTGTTTTCCTTGCAATGTCCTAGTGACGATGAGAAAACTCACTTCTCAGGTTGAGAAGACCAGAATACGACGTAGGGATGTCTTCGGGCTAACCACTCTTACCCTTTAACCCATGGCCGCGAGGCCGGGACACTCCTGGTAAGCCATGGCTCGTACGCGGGCTGTCGCGCCAAGTACAGACAGACAAAAGAGTGCTGACTCTTGTTCAATACGATATAATTCACTTACATACATCACACATGTCGCGAGACCGACCTGGAGCTTAGAGCTTGTCCCGGCTGGGGCGGTGCCCCGATGGAGGGAGATACCTGGTTGGGGAAAATCTCGCAAGTCGTCGGCACTGGATCTCAGTATGCACCGTGGGAAGATCATCGCCACCTCCCGCGATAAGACATTCACAACACTTACGGGACTAGTGACATTAGCAGTTGATGCGCCCGGAAACACTAATCAATCAAACTATACAATTCACAAAAATCACTGAACTCTCGTTTTCTTTTCCTAAATTTTGTTACGCTTTTTGTTTTGTTGGAAGTTTTATTACGCTAAATTTTGTTACGATTAAAATGGTATATGAAGTAATTATTTTTACCAAATTACATAAATACATATTTCCTTAAACATGAGAAGGAAACTGTGTAAAGAAGAATAAACAAAACGATCTAAAAATCTCGATTTGTTTGATCTCAAATGTGACACGATCTGTAATGTACTTTGTTTGTGTATGTATGTACGAATGTATGTATGTGCGTATTATATGTATATTTAATATATGCACATATATATGACATGCATGTAAGTAGGTAGGAATGTGTGTATGTATGCACGAATGTATTCACTCTCGTATGTATGTACAGTGTGCATTGGATAAATTCTACAATTCGATTGAGCAGGAGTGGAGTACGCATTTGCGCGCTTTGCCTTATTCTGTGAAATGCAATGGCATTCTTTCATACGCGTAGAACCGGATACTCGCCCTCACCTGTCGGCTGGGTAAATCAGCAGGCGTCGCGCCGCGGCGGCTGAGACGTGAGTGGGGGCAGGGGGGAGGAGCGGCTATTGGCCAAGAGCGCGCGGAAGGAGCCACCGCCTGATTTACGACCGCGACGCCTCTCGCGAAAGCATCTCTTGGATTGGAAACAAACATTTGGGGGACATTTAAGGAATATATGGGGACATTTAAGGAACATTTAGGCGAAACATATTTCTGCTGAACATATGAGGAAACAAGCAGGGGATCATTTGTGGAACGTGCGTTGACGTACATCGTTCGCAAATGGCATATGCCGCAAACATTTGGTGAACACGCCAGGAATCATGTGGCGATCATGAGAGGCAAAATGTGAGGAATATGCTATGTAACGTGCTAAACATGAAAGAGAACCATTAACATGCGAAGTAACATGGAGGGGAATGTATCGGAGAGCAAATGGGAAAACATGTCGAGACGAGATGGAGCGAAGAATGGAGTGCTGATTTAGCTCTGCTGGCGACCCATCCTGGGAAGTCAGAAATCGGCAGAAACTAGAAATATATGTAAACGTAAATTGGCAGGTCGATAGTCCTGTCATTACGGTCCTACAATGCTTCAATGTACAGTTCAGGCTCTGGTGTGAAATTGTGATCCAGTTTAGTGCTATTTTACATTTTAAAACAATCATTTTCAAGGTGTGGAATGTTCGTAGCTAGCGTTATTTAAACCATCATTATTCACTTCATTATTGTTTGGTAATGGCAAATATAAGACATATGTCTGATACATCATCATCATTAACATTGGCATTTTAATAACTTTCAGTATCATCTGTTGATCCCCGCCCTCAGTTAATACCACTGCCGTTTTACGAGAGAGACAAAGACAAACGGACAGAGACAGAGAGAGAAAGAAAGAAAGAGAGAGAGAGAGATGACTGAGAAGGATTGGGGCTTTTTGAAGAACGAACAAGGTGGTTAGGATAGGCCATCGCATGATGCAACAATAAAGCAAGTGTCCATTCACAGAGAGGCTTTCGAAACCGCAGATCTCTTAGCTCGAGACTGCCGCCGTAAGTACTACGCTACGGAATCCGAGTAATTCTCTGATTTATATTATTATACTCATTTAATTTCCGAGTTGTCGTGTTTCTATAAGTGTTCGCTAGAGGGAATTACTTTGTTGAACTGGAAGATAAAACGTTTGCTCAAGGCACCAAGTACTCGTATTCTGCTTCAGGAGAGGATTTTAGGGAAACTGCTTCCACTTTTTAATGGATTCTAGTTCGAGAGACGAGATATGAATGTAAACAGTAATTGACAAAAAAGGTTAAACGAAACAATTTACCGATGAAGTCATCATTCTCATTACGAGCATCCGTACGGTAGGTTTCAGAAGCATCCCTTGTTTATTACGTCAAACAATTTATTTTCTGGAAGCATTATTCATATCTGCGAACGACTAGGAACTTTCAATGAACCATGACTATAAGGCGCAAAGAGAAAAAAATGACTAATTCTAGTTTATTAGCGTAACTGCATCATAAACAATCAGGAACGATGATCAATCCAAGGACTTTCACTTTACAGAGTTTCCAGTTATGATAACTGCTTCATATTTGTAGGAAGTGTTTTTTAAGCTATGAGTATGCGTCGTACACACTGCACAACAGTTAAGTTTAACTAACGCCTGTTAACAAAGTTTTTGTTTGTAAAGAAGTTCTTAGGATGTCCGCAAAGCTCAAATTATTAACGAGAAATTTGCGAGCGATCCACTGTCAATACAGAAAGTCGACTCAACGAAACTCTCGAGCTTGATTGTTTGTTAGTCAGTCCGGACGCGTCAACTACAGAGATCATTTGTCCCGTAAGTGTAGAACTTGTTTTTTCATCTGGAGATGGCGGTGATCTTCCCCGCTGGATGGCGGGATCCGGCGTCGAACTACCGTCGACTAGCAGGGGTTTCCCAACTAGGTATCTCCCACCAGCGGGGCACCGCCCCAGATGAGACACACTCTAAGCCTCCGACCGGCCTCCCGGCATGTGAGGTAGTGTAGTGCATGTTGGTGTAAGTGTATTTGTAAGGGATGAGAATAGGACTAGGAAGAGGAAGGAAAGATCGCATGCGGTCCGTGGCCCGTTTGTTAGCGTACTAGTGGGTAATTCGCCTGTGGCGAGCGGGGGAACAACGAAAAACCACCGAGCAGAGCAGCCAGCCGCTAGAATCCTCCTCCGGCTACATTCGACCTACCTGACAAGCTAGTGTCGAAAATCCTGCCACCGTCGAGACTCGAGAACAGGACATCTCGGTCAGAGGCACTGCGGTGACATCAGTTGATGCCCTGAGCCACCTCTGCCGGTGAAATGCTCGAGAGCGAAAATGGCCGTCTGCACCCGGAACTCGAAGCGCCCGCGGCTGCCAGGCGGGATTTGCGCGCGCACGCCGCGGCGCCCCTCGAGCAGGGAGAGGCGGGGAGGGGGCGCGGAGGGGAGGGGCGGGGCGCTCATCGCGCCGATGATCCGCGTCGCGGAGGCGTGAGCGCGCGGCGCGCGGCGCGTGAGTTATGGGGCGGATCGCGATCGCCACGCGCCGCGCGCATCGCGTATTCCCGCGCCGGTGGCTTCTACAAGTCTAACGACACCGCGCCCTCGCGTGATGGAGTGGTGCGCGCCGCCATCGACTCGGCCGACATACTGATCGAGAGGTTCCGGGATCGCCTCGCCAGCGCCCGCCCCGGGCCCGGCCCCGGCCCCGCGCTCCTCGCGGTGAGAGAGCCTCGCGCCAGAAACCTCCCACTTGCATTAGGAAAATACATTGATACGACTATTCCACTCGTGAAATTAAAACCAATAGTATTCATACCACGACCTATACGTACAAAAAGCCCCAATCAGGGCGGTGTATCTCAAGAACTTAATCGCCTTTTTCTATCCGATTTTTCTTACCGCTTTTCATTAACTGTGACTCATCTATCTCAGGAGGTATACATCTATCGCTATGTCGATAACTACTTTAATATACAACATCACGTCTTGATTTTAACATTGTTTTCAGTTACTTTCAATATTTGGTGCATTTTGGAACTCGGTTGGACGTAATTTCATTCGCGGAATAGTCCTATTAAATACCACTCGTGCTTTGGAAATTCTCAGGTAAATCCCCTTCTCGTTCGCGAGTCGGGGATTTATCGACAATTTCCAAAGCACTCGTGGTACTACCTTGATAAAACCGAAGTCTGGAACGCACTGGAATTGTATTTGAGTATCTGTGAGTGCCCGTGCGATTAGTCCGTCACTCACGGTTACACCACTTCCCAATTACTAATCGAGAATTATGAAGTGTCATTCGACGCGTCTCGGTCTCCTGGTGGGGAACAGATAATACATTTATGGATCCGGCCATAAGATTCAAAGAAATGTCCAAAAACGTTATTTTTGCGTGCTTTAGGGCATCGATATTACTGGGTAGATGGAGAATTAAGCCAATATCACCTAAATAGATTACGAGTACGTAGGTGGCATGGATTAAACCCATTAGAGAATAACGCTGAAGAACAGCTCACAGGTGACCTTTTATGTGCACATTTGTCCATATTAGCAAAAATGCGTAAAAAATGTAGCTGTAATGATTTCTAATTATTCGCATCATCTAAACCAGCAAGTATTTGTTTACGGTGATTTCAAATTCGAAATTGGTATTTTACCAGTTCGTATCCCGTGTGAAGGTAACATGTAAGGCTCGGAATTTTTTAACGGGAGTATAATATTATCAGCTACTATGATTCATTGGTAAGTCCAATGCAAGAGAATGTAAGAAATTATTTCAACAAAGTTATACACAACATTTAGAAATTTTCAACACATGAAAACACTTTTAAAACAGTTTACAAAGTCGGCGAGATTGACTCATTCAATTGAGTGGCCTTCGATTGAAAGTGAACTGAAAACCCATTCAATCCATACCATAGTGCACGAACATTTTGCTAAGGCCTATCAGAGAGGCATATAGAGAGTAACTGATGAAGAGAAAATATTTGCTTATAAAGGCAATTAAGTAGAAGTATTTCATGAAGTTCATTAAATAATATTCGAAATTTAAACATGCTTTTTAGGGATTTTTTACGATTTTTCAAATAACATATTTTTAGGCGTTTACGTTCGGGTGACAAATCTCCCTAGCACACAAGCATTATTGTGCTATTTTACGTCGTCACCCGCCAAATGTGTGTAGCGGGGAATCGGGTACATACTACACTGATAGCACAGTAAGTACTTTACAAGGCAACAAAGCGACTCATTTAAATATATTTTTAAAAAAGAATCGAAACGGCATTATAATCTGTACACGAAGTGTACTCATTAGCACGAGTCAGAACAGAAAGAAATTATTTCGTAACTGGTCGAGTACTGAGTGCTCGTACACGTAATAGAAAATTAAGCCTTTTTACAGTTAATAAGTTGCAAGTCTTTCCTTTAACACCAGAAACGAAATTCACTTAAGAGGAAATTACGCTACCATAAATGGGCGCGCAGTCGATGAAAGAAACCGTCACAACAAACGATTACCCGAAGCACGCTAATGGCAGTCATTAGCAAAGGAAAACGGCGACGCAGAGAAAAAGCGCCACCAAATTGCAGAGACGAGAGCAGCACTGTAATGGAGTTCGCTCCAGCTGCCGCAGAACCTGCGATGAGTAAGTGTCCATGACACTTGAAATTAAGCAGAAAGACGGAGAGGAGAGGAGAGGCCGAAATTGGCGCCCTGCCCACACGCGCGCACTGGGCCGCTGGACGCGCGGCGCCGCGGTCCACGCACCGCCCCCGCCCCCGCCCTCACCCCGCCCCCCTTCGCCGTGTGTCACCAGCGACGGCCTCGCCCGACAGGCAGATTCGTCACCTCGGACTCAGAGGAGGGGGAAATGTCATCACCGCAGCCCGGACGTTCAAGCATTTATTTTACCTAAACGAGGCAGGCAAAAAGCCATTTACTTTTATTAAAATAGACATGGAGAAAAGGCATTTATTGCAGCTAATGTAGGGGTGCAAAATGTAGGTAAACAAATGAAAAATCACTTTTAAAAGAACTTACTGTACAAACTTAAAATTATTCACATTTTATTTAAACTCTAAAGGGTCCCCCGATAAGATGGTAAAAAGTTCCCCTCAACCAAATTACATATTAGTGGTTACACTATAATTCTAACATAAAAATAATATTTTGAAAGGTTTCTTAGCCTCCGTCCTACCACCCACACCCCTATACAGCCAAAACGTGTTTTTTTAATTTCAATTTTTTTCGACAACTGAACACTATTTTATCAGACTGAAAAAAAATATGATAAATAAGAACACAACTTGGACTATCAGAAAAATATTTTTCAATATTTTCTCAGGCCCAAATTCCAACACAAAAAAATATTTTCGACAAAAAATATCAAGAAATATTTTTTTACTGTGTCTTAGTAGCCTGGAACGGGCTCGAAAAAAATGTCAGAGGTTCCTCTTCACACACAAAATTGTTGTGTATTTTTTTCAGATTTTTCCGATTACTGGGCTGCAGTTAAAAAACTAAAAACCATTTTCCCGCCTTTAAAGCACCTGGACTTTCAATATACTTTGAAACTGACATGCAACGGTTCTCTGCATTTATTTTAGTGTTTATTATACATTTGTAATACATTGCTGTATCACCCAATAAAGTTTTGATTTTGGAATATACTTACGAAGTATCATTTTAAAAGCTTTCTAATCCTTTGTATGAGAATATCATACGCTAAGGAAAGATAATAGTGTTTGGCAGTTATTAATAATAATTCCGTCATATTTGAGGGATAATTGGGGGACATGTGGAAAAATGAAGGGGAAGAGGTTAAACCCAGATTTACAAGAACTGTTTTACTTGTCTTAGAACACAGACACTGGCACGAAAATAATCTTCAAAGTTCATCTCAGAATGCTTGTGAATTTTTTTCATATTTTTTAATAGCTGGGTCATAGTTTTTTTAAAAAAACTAAGACATTTGTAGTCAACCACTTGGCAGTTCGGCAGTTGCCGCGTCCTAAGCACGTGCGACCTTGCTTGAGGAGGAAGGCCATAGAATAGCAGCTAAAACGTTGACAACTGAGACCAGAACTCGGCGCCTCCCGGACAGATAAATAGTAACGCATTGGTTGCGGAAGCCTGTGTCTCACGTCTGTAGATTGTTTCAGACTAGAGAAAAAGTTGTCTTTTCCTTTACCTAAGTATTGTTCTTGTATACGTATGAATATGGAGACACTCGTACAATCTGTACACGTGCGAAAACTCTGCACTTTGTAAATAATAATTGTACGAAAATTGAAAATTGATTTAATGTAGCACCCAACTGCAAACGCTCATCCCCCGAAAAGTAGTTTACGGCATTATAGACCCGGTACTGTGCGAGAGAATTCATTCCAATTTTGCTGAGCGTTGAGATAAAAATTCGCAGAAAATAAAATAGTCCCGTTAATTTTATCGTGAAAGATAATTTCAGTATTTTCCATCAATTTAATTTTACATTGATATTGGCTTCTCTTTTCTGTCCATCTGTGCTACAGGAAAAGGCGCACCCAAAAGAACTAATATGGAAAATTGTAAAATGGGATGACCATGAAAGTGGTATTTGAAAAATACATCCCAACAACATAATCGGGGCGTAATATATTCCCCTTCACTTCCCCACTGTCCCCATCTATCCTGCACACGAAATGTCCTTTATCATTTCCCCATTTGTCATCTACTCGTCACCCAAAACATGTGTGTTAGAATTTACTTGTTCTCAAAAAAAGGTCGTGTCACCATGAGACAAGCAAACCTGGTTTAAAAGGCCTAGAAAGCATCGCTTCCGAGTTATTTACCATTATAATGTGTGTTGCAATAATCTTTTTTTGTATGTCATAATCTGCAAACTTCTATTTTTTCTTCTAAATCTGTTTGATGTAGGATGGGGTGTAATTCTTTATCCACCAGTATCACACTTACAAGGTCTTGTGTCGATTGTTTCTTATGAATTGCCAAAACTATTGTCTTTCCTTAGCATACGATTACTTATGCAAACGATTAGAAAGCTATAAAAATGATACTTCGTAAGTATATTCCAAAATCAAAACTTTATTGGGTGATACAGCAATGTATACAAATGTATAATAAACACTAAAATAAATGCAGAGAACCGTTGCAGTCAGTTTCAAAGTATATTGAAAGTCCAGGTGCTTTAAAGGCGGGAAAATGGTTTTTATTTTTTAATTGCAGCCCAGTAATCGGAAAAATCTGGAAAAAATACACAACAATTTGTGTGTGAAGAGGAACCTTCGACATTTTTTCGAGCCTGTTCCAGGCTTCTAAGACACAGTAAAAATATTTCTTGATATTTTTTGTCGAAAATATTTTTTTGTGTTCGAATTTGGGCCTGAGAAAATATTGAAAAATATTTTTCTGATAGTCCACGTTGTGTTCTTATTTATCATATTTTTTTCAGTCTGATAAAATAGTGTTCAGTTGTCGAAAAAAATTGAAATTAAAAAAACACGTTTTTGGCTGTATAGGGGTGTGGGTGGTAGGACGGAGGCTAAGAAACCTTTCAAAAATATTATTTTTATGTTAGAATTATAGTGTACCACTAATATGTAATTTGGTTGAGGGGAACTTTTTACCATCTTATCGGGGGGGGGGACCCTTTACATTAGCCTTTAACATGCAAGGAAACATTATTTTCTTGGTAAACTCGATTCCACATGACCCTATGAATAACGGCTAGGAATTTGTTTTATTGACGGCGCTCTCTTAGAAATGATTTTTTGTGGTCCCCTTTTGAATACTTGAAATGGCAATGCTGTAAACGCAGTTACATTTTTCGTTCTTCGACCTGTGTAATCGCCAGCACTGAGAACGGAATATCACACAGAGAGCTGTTCTCAGAAGGGATCCGAGGCCATGCTCAAAGTAGGATGAGAATCCTCGTAAGCGACAAAGTCTGTCGACATCAATGAAGAAAATCAAAAAACTAATCTAATCTTAATCTAAATTTCCCCTAACCAGTTATACCCACCAGCGGGAAACCGCTCCAGTTGGGACAAGCTCTAAGCTCTTGACTGATCTCCCTGCACGTGTGGTAGTGTAGTGCATGTTAGTGTAAGTGTGTATGTAAGGGGTGAGGATAGAACAAGGAAGAGGAAAGGAAAGATCACGCGCGGTCCGTGGCCCGTATTTTAGGGTATTGCTTCGGTATTCGCCGGCAGTTGATCGGAGAAACCACGGAAAACTACCACTCACAAGCAACACTCACCATGCTGGATACTCGGCATTGACTTGAGATTTTACCAGCTTGTTCAGCACCTTTCAAAACCGCCTATATACAAATTTTTACGTGCTATGAGCATTGCAAGTAGTGTTTTTGCGATAATTAGTACTGGAACCTTTCTTGACCTTACTGACCGTGGAAGGGCGGAAATCGCTGCTCGCCGCTGGTTCTGCGGACGTTACTCGAACACCGCGCCTGCACTATTGGCCTGTCGGCAAGGTCTCAGTTACTTGGAGGGCAGGTGGGGTGACAGAAACGGGTGTTTACTTTGCAGATTCAGATGGACGAGTAGGACGAGAAAACATACATGAGTAATTCGAATGCGATAATTAAATGCATACTGGCATTATTTACAGGATCTAAAGTTGACAATGTGGTTTAATTAATTAAACAATACTTATTAAATAATAAATATGTAAATAAATAAATGCACAAAAAATCAATAAATAATTAAAAATAAACAATAAACAGATATAATAAAGAAAAGATAAATACGAATTCTTAAACGAACGCGCTTGGAAATCTGATGGCGGCTGATAGATGTCGCGTAACGTTCCTAGCGCTGCCGAAGCAACGGCTCGCCCGCTGCGGGAGGCGGGAAGGTTACGAAAGGTCCTGATACAAAATTCCTATAAAACACTATTTATAATATTCCATAGCACTTCAAAATTTGCGTATACAGGTTTTGCATGGTGTTGTATCAGCTGGTGAAATTTCATGTCAATGCGACGATCCAGCACGGTAAGTATTGCGTGTCAGAGCAGCCAGCCACTAGAATTCGCCTCCAGACAGCGGCTGAATAATTCTAGGTAGTGTCGACAGTCCTGCCATTGTCGTGAGTGAAACTCTAGGCCAGTGATGTCAAGGTCTTTTACTTGTGGCAGTGGCACATGTCGTGGCCCCTTGCCATGCCACGAGCTTCTCTGCGCAACTAGCGTCGGGAAAGGAAACTATTAGTAACCTCGCCGTTTGACGACGTCTCTGGTGGTGGGGTGATGAACTGCGTGGGAGGGGCGATTTATCGTGACACTCGTGTCACGGACTCCCGCACCAAAGTGATATCAATTGCCGCCCTGAGCAAGCCAAGCAGGGAGCCCCCTGGGAGCGGCCGGGGTTCGAGCCGCGGGGGCTAGGGTTGGCAGGGGCGGTGTCGCGCAGGCGCGGGCGCCGCCAGTGGCGCCGCCCGTGGCCGCTCGCGCGTGCGCGCGTTCCGCCCTGCGGGTCTGCACTTGTCGCTCCGTTGGTGGGCGTGGCAGGAGGGGGCGGGGGGCAGGTGCGCGAGGCGCCATTAAACGCACTTCGCACGCGGCGCACGGCGCGCATGCGCGCTGCCGCCCTCGCGCCCCGCCACGCCCCGCTCCGCTCCGCGCCACGCTGCGCCGCGCGCCGGCCAATCCACGCGCGCCAGCGCCCGCGCCTTCATTACCTAAACAGGGCAATGGGAGGCATTCACGCGCGCAATTGGCAATCGAAGGCGGCGGCGACGGTTCCAAAATTATGCATTAGGCCTCTGCTCTGCGACCTCTCATCAGTCGTTCTTTTTCTCTTTGGCCAAATAGGGGCGGGACGCATTCATTTATTAATAACAAAATATACTTCCATAAGACTTACACAACACATATACAACAGTAACTATAAGGATTACGTTACATTATACACTCTACATGTATATGTTTTATATTTTGGCTTTGAAGTGTTAATGAATAACACAGAACTCAGTAATATTCTTGAATTTAATGTGAGATCTTTCGCTGCTTCTTCGTCACTAAATGGCCAATACTGGCGTTAATGTTCAAAGACGAAAGTCGAAGGCAGTTCTCTCAATGAGCGTCAGAAAGACAGTTCCTGAAGATTTTACATGATACTCATCCTGGAGAAGAGCTATTTCTTTCAGATCACTGACGCAGCATCCCTCCTTTTAATATATTGTATTCCAATACTCTGCATCCACTTCCATACAGAACTTTTGGAATTAATTCTAGTGCAGGCGGTGTCAATTTAAGCAACAGCTGCGCTGTAATTCAAATGAGTATTTGTGGGCCGCCAAAAATTAAGCCCCTTAAAGAGACAGTTGCTACATTTTTTTTTCAATATCCTAAGAACGGACAACAATGAAACAGATAATTTTCTCGTACTTATGGTTTGTGCCCTTGAGACGTGAAAAACTGCAGATTCACAAAACATAAATACACTGATAAATTCTTCATCAAGTTATTATTGAACTATTGAATTTTATTGAACTCAGATAAAAATGTTCCAAACTGTACAGTATATTCTAGATTCCAATTAAATTGCCGCAATACACTGTCGCCAATGCGACATCCACGAGTATGAAACAATGTCATTTTGTCACAATTATTCACGTCTATACGTCCTTCCTTCACACAAAAATTGCCCCCAATCTTATCGTAGGGTGTAGTCAGTTTTGCCAACTAATTCTCACTTTAATTAGCAAAAATTTTAGTATATAAAAGAAATTAAATTAATACAACTTATTTTTATTGTTTGTAAAGGGGGTGTCGCAAGAGTTACGTAATTATTTTTGGGAATTCTATCGCGCATTACAGATGCTTTACAAGGGGAAGTGACGGTATTCAAAATACTCAAAAAGTGCGTTACGTAATTTATGGACGGCCTCTTATGGCAATTGGAGAACCTGGTATTTACGTATTTATTTCTGAAACAGGCACTGAGAAGGCATTAACAAACAATACGCCATGATAGAACAGAGGGAAACATTTATTTAAAAAGTGAGGTTCAGGACCTTTTCTCATTCTTACAGGCATTTTGAAGTTACATCATAAAATAAATGTCATTCAAAGATTCTTGAGTGTTTCATATTTATAGACATATTTCATACCTACAGGATTAGAATGTGGACCTTGAAATGTAGTACCAAACGTTCTGAAGACAGTCCACTTCTGTGGGGTCAAAAACACTGCAGTCATGCTTCACCTGCAGACGATGACTTGGAAAATTGCTTTCTGTATTTAACGATCGGAGCACCAGGCAAGAATTTATTTATTAAGGCGGATAAGATTTGAGCGATAAATAACTAGGAAACACGATGTTAATCAGGCCTGCGAAAACACACAGTTTTAGTAGATGATGTGAAAAGAAGCGTGCAAATATTGCACTAAATCTCAAAATAGGCGTTTGAATTAGAAAAACAGCGAAAAGGAAAGAACTGCTTATGCCCACTGCTAAAAAGTATGAATGAAGTATACAATCGGGCAATGGTACAATGATTTAGTACAAGATGATTTTTTGCAAGGGCACCCACTTAAGTGCGTTTCATCTTTAAAAGATGAAATCCAGGTAGCACTGACCCCCTCCAATTTCAACGTAACATTTCTCGTGAATTTTGAGCATTAGGTTTACAGTAAGTAGAAGAGCATGGTTTTAGTAATGCCAATTCTACAAAAAAAAAGAAGGCAAAATTAGGAGGGTGTTTCAACGAGAGCAACTTCTCATTTAAGAGAATAGACCGAAAAGTACAGCGAAACAACGAAATTCATCAAATTATGAATCGAAATTTATTTTATGTAAAATGTGTAACTGAGGAAACGCGGAGATGTTTGTGATACCCTCCACTTGCCTTTCGGTTCACCAGCCTCTAATGTTCGTCGTTTACGTGTGCGTTCGTCTCCCCCAGAAGCGAAAGCCGGGTCGACAGTCGCAGTCTCGCGCTTCATGTGAAGGCTGTCTACCAGCACTTAGGAGGAGTCCCTCACGTGATAAATGAAAAGAAAGAAGAAACTGGTAAGGCTCCATGAAGAAAATACACGTAATTTATCTGCTCAAAATATGTGTTTTTATTACCTTTGAAAAACTGATTTTCAACATACAAGCACAATATTGATTAATTCGTTCAGAGAAACAAGTTTGACCGGATATTCATCATAAATTGTTCATGGGCAATATGGAAGAAACTGTCTTACATTGACGGCAATCTACTACAGCTTGTCCCTCTCTCTGAGGGAATGAAAAACGAAAATAATGTGCGGTTGGGGAAAGGGAGACGATCTTGCAATAGTCATTCCAACAACTTTTGTCAATGTCATCAACCTCGTTTACTACATACTTTCTCAAGAAATATTCTGAAGAATTGCACATGTAACTTAAACTGACAGTAGGAATGTAAATGAATTACCTACCGTATAATTCATAACCGCTCTTTCTCTGCCACTAATAAAAAATTCTTCGAGCTACAAAGGATGTTCATGAAAAGAAATTTGAGGGAAATAGAAAAAATACATGTATTTAAAGTTTATATTTCTGCAATGTTAATGAAGATAGGCACAATTGTGTTAAGAAATTCTATTAATCATGTTTAAGAATAGAACTTTATAATTAACAATGCTTTACACAAAGAAAATCTTTAAAGACCTTTCCGTCATCGTTAATTCGCAACGTTGGTTCTTTCTGGTTGTTTCCCTACATAAATTAAGCAGCTCGTATGAGTATGGTAAGCAATGTATTCACCTTTTAGTATTGTACGCACGCTCCTTCTACCGATTCTTCTTGCAAATGTTTAACTACTGAATCTTAAGTAAATTCAATTTCGTAAAAAATATTTAAATTACGTCGTATATACTACATCTGTTAGAAAAAGAACAACATACAAAAGAGTTTCACTGTTTCAGACCTTTCACTAAGGGCCTACTTTAATGTTCAATCTGACTTGCAAATTCATTTCTTCTACTCCTAATGCTTTTAATCATGCATTATTCCCACACACGGAATGGAGACGATTCACTAAACACATGATTCAAGAGACTTTTAAACATGAATCAAACCGTGTGAAAGTCATGCACAACGCCTACCTGCCGTCCATCTAAACGCAGAGAGGGGTGGCCTATTCCCGCTCAGATCACAGCATCCTCTAGACACGGCGCATAAGCGCTCAGAAGTTCTTAAGAGCGCAAGTGTAAATTGATGGACAGTGAAGTGACGCGTTTCAGAATAAGGAAATGCCAACAAAAATGCGAGCACAGTGCGTTGCATATATTTACCGTTAATGTATAAATTACTGGCTACCATAGGGACAGGCAGTGAAGTGAAATAAAGAGACAGGTACGGAGTATTGATGTGCACCTTTTATCTATTTTTTTATGACTATTTGTGTTTTTGTTTTAATGTTTGGTGCATTTGTATTACTTCTCTTTTGTAATATTTGTGTGAATTGTTTCTTTTAACTGTTATTTTGTACGTTGTCAACTTAAATGCCACCGAGCGTACGCTCATTTGCAGCAACAAATTATTATTGTTAGTAAAGCGCCCCCCCCCTCAACAGTTACCTCCAGCCGCTAGCCCCAAGGAGTTGCTTCATAGCGCCCTCTTCCTAGGGGCGGATCCAGCCGATCATTGTGGGAGGGGGGATGTCATAGATTTTTGTTAAATAATTAACATATTTGTTATTATATTGTATGTTATTTATGTGCTGAAGATATGTATGTATGTACTTGGCGCTACAGCCCGTGAACGGGCTCAGGCCTACCGGCGACATCCCAGCCTCGCGGCCACGGGTTTAAGGGGGTACGTGTGGTTAGCACGTAGACATACCCACGCGACTGAAGATATGATACTACACAATATTATTGTTTAAATAATTACATAACTCTAACATAAATATTTAGTAATGCCAACTCTACAATAAAACAAGGAGAGGCAAATTTAAGAAAGTGTTTGAACTGAGAGCAAATTCTCATTTAAGAGAATAGACCGAAAAGTATAGAGAAACAACGAAATTCATCAAACTATGAATCGAAATTTATTTTATGTAAAATGTGTAACTGAGGAAACGCGGAGATGTTTGTGATACCATCCGCTTGCATTTCGGTTCACCAGCCTCTGGCGCTCCATTTAAATCCATTTTTGCCAAATAAAGGCAAGTAAAAGAAAGCTCTAGGCCTTTCGGGGCGCCCGAAACCGCCAGTGCCTCTCCCTGTGGTGGCTGGCACGCCAATCCCGTTAGCGCCGCGCGTTTATGCGGACGCGCTCCCCGCGAATGCGCGTCGCGCATCGAAATTTATGGGCTTAATGAAGCGACGTGCCATTAAGCCGTACATCACGCGACGCCGCCGCCGCCGACGCCGCCGGGGGCGCGCGCGGGGGCAGGCGCTGGCAGAGGGTCGGGGGGGGCGGGGGCGCTCCTCGCGCACTCCACACGCCTCCCAATGGGACGCTTCGCGCAGCACCGCCACGCTAACGCCCGCCATTTCCAGGTGGATGGTTGGATCGAGGTGGATGGCCATTTCTGCATTGGTTTTGTGGTGAAATGGCGTTGGCATTTAAAATTAAATGATCATAGGTGTTGTCATGTGTCATCATAGGTATTGTTGGCAATAACAACACCTATGATCATTTAATTTAATGGCCATTTCTATTTGGATAGTTTCTAGTTTGATGGGACAATACATTGATTTTTAAATATTGTATTCTATTTATTTATGATTGATTGTTACTGATTTCGGACGCGTAAACTACCAAGGTCATTTTTCCTGTTAGAGTAGTGCATGTTTCTTCCCTGGGAGGTGGTGATCTTCCTTCGCTGGATGACGAGATTCGGCTAGAGGGTTTTTTCCTACCCAGGTATCTACCACCGAGGAGCACCGCCCCAGCCGGGACAAGCTCTAAGCTCCCGACCGGCCTCCCAGTATGTGTGGCAGTGTAGTGCACGTCAGTGTAAGTATAAGTAAGGGGTGAGGATAGGAGAAGGAAAAGGAAGGAAAGATCGCGCTCGTTTGTTAAAGTACTGCTCCCGGTATTCGCCTGGGGTGATCGGAGAAACCTTGGAGAAATACCGATTAGAGCAGCTGACCGCTAGAATTCTCCTCCAGACAGCGGCTGAATTCGACCTAGCTGACAAGCTAGTGTCGAAAATCTTGCCGCCGTCGGGACTAGAACCTAGGACCTTCAGGTCAGAGGCACAGCACGGACATCAATTGATGCTCTGAGTCACCTTTCCCGGTATTTATTTATGTTATTTTATTGGCGTTACGGGGCTCTTCAATAGCTTCCGTTCCAAATTTATGCTCGAAAACGATTCTCTAATGAGTAATTATAGCAATACTGATGAAGTGAATGATGTAGAAATTGTGGAATGAGAGGCAGGGAGAGTTCCCCTCAAATCCCACGTGCATTCGCCGTCGATAAAACTTCGGCCCCAGCGATGGAAGGCGCAGGCACTAGCCAGGATGCAATGAGCCTCCTTGCGATGCAAATATTATCCTGACACACAATTCTTTTTTAGGAAGGCGCTGGTTCCAATATTTTATCAAATAAAACTTCAGTAAAACTTTCAGTACATTTGTAAATTACATTATTTTTTTAAAGATTATATTACCATTTGTCAAGAATAGTAATAAATCAAAATAATATATGATAAAACGATGATGTATTGATTGTAAATATATGGCAGGAGTATGAAAAATACAATACTTTTTTATTCGACTAATAATAACTTTTACAAGCTGAACCCACTTATCATTTCCGCTTTTTTCCTATTTTTGGAATTCCTAATTCCATGTGTTATTCTCTCCCGTTGAAAATTTTAGACTTTTCTTCTTCCGATGCAGTTTACCTTCATCTCCCTGCGGGTCGTCTTAATTTTTACTAGAACGATACTCAAGTTATACTCAAACATTTACTAGAACGACGACCAATGATGACTTCTCAAAACTTGAATTGAAAACTTCTCAGTGATTGGTAAATTACCTGTAGCATAATGAAGCTATATCATAATGACTATTCCTATGGAACGAGACATGTAATATTAGAAATATGTAATAAGACAATTATTAATGGGAGGAGAAAACACTTTTTACTAAGTCATTTAATTGTTTTACGATAAGAAAGTAACATGGTAAGTTATAATACGTTTTTTTTACCAACAATAAATAATATTACTTACTATTATTTGCTTACTATACTTGCAATATAATACTTACTATTATTTGCACGGAACTGTACTCTTACGCATCGACTTCACAACGTGCCCATCTTATGATATGAAGCGGGGTAAGTCGTCTTTGGATTTACGCCAAAACAGTAGAACTGAGTGGTTAAAAATGTTTGAAACATTTAACATTATTTTTCCAGTATACATATCTCGTGACTCATTCAGATGGTGATCAGAGCGATTCCAGAATCTACAATTACATCTTCTTTAAGACCAGCAAAACAAGACTGATTTGTGCTAAGTGTCATAAGACAAAGAGACATTGAGATACAAAATAGCAGTACTTTTTAAGTACTCACTTCAACACTGCTTTCGCCGTAACAGACGCATCATCCTCAGTGGAAAGTTTATAGGACAACTTCGCCTTCCTCAGAGACCCCTTCTTAAGGATAATTCAAAGGTCAACGGTGCTTCATTCATGCGGCAAACGAGACGCCCATCTACTCGTGAAATGTACAACGCGGCAAGTCCAGCTTATGATTACATTCATGTAAGAATTTGTAGTTACCGCACCCGAACCTCGCGATGTTTTCCTCTCGCCTTGTCATGCAAGTGAATTTATGGCATGTGTAGCCGAGTAGGTCACGTTATAAGCAACTAAAAAGCCGTCTTAACCATTGTCTTGATGTATATAGCGACTGAACACATCTGAGAAAAAATATATTTCGTGAGGTGTCAAAGTCTCACGGTGAGTCGGGATGAAATCACATTAGCTGTCCATTTACGGGAGGTACGTCTAGCTCCCGGGCGAATACTGGGCGTCAGGTCTCTTCTTGTGAACTCCACTTTAACACTATGGCCTTCTTGGCAATTTCGCATTTGTCTCTAAACTCAACGACTGCTCACAGATTATTCAGCTACATTTACGATCTTTATCAAAACCATCAGCACTAAAAAAGCTTTGTTGAGATGAGTAACTGAAAGTTAAACAATTGTGATTGTCCATCATGTTGATTTAGTCATCCTTCTCCTTCCTGGGTGGCTCCAAGTGGAAATACTATACCATATAAAGCAAAATGAGAAGCATAAATATCAACGGAACAACTAGGAGAATGTGTTACAAGTCAAGTTTTAAAATTTAATTATTCGTACTTCTCCTAATCAATCATGCTTTTTATTCATCTTCTACCGACATAACTGTATATATAGTATAAATAAATGTCATAATATAAATAAAGCCGCACATCATGGGCCAAAAGAAATAATGTCAGTCTGCAATTTTACTTTTGTATGATTTGATATAAATCTACTAGCAAACAACGAAAAAAAATAAACAAAAATCATGAAGAGTACAAGAGTTGGTAAACAAAAATTCCAGATGATGTTCGGAGGGGAAGACGAATGCAACAGTTAATAATGAACGACATACAAGGGAAAAAATCGCCATGCTTTCTCTACACGCATACGAGAAAGTAGTAGTATTATCAAGAGACCGGTTAGGAAAGGAGAAAATTGTTCACCAGACGTCGAGATGAAAATAAGGTCTGGGTTTACTTACCGCTAAGACGTACGTTAAGATGGTCCTTATTTGCACTGCCAGTCGTAGATGTACAGTTTCCGCCCTTAAATGTTTCAACACTGTATAAATACACCAACCACGTGGTTAGGCGGCAGATCAAGCCTTAGGGGCAACCAGTGAGTTCGATGAGGGAGGAGGCGCAATGTCTAGCATATACGCCTTTCACAGCTGGGACAGAGGTGAATCGCCTATCAATCCACGTGGGATGTGCGTTCGAGAATGCGAACTCTCGAGGGTTATTCTTTCGTTTCCCGTGCCCCTCTCCCCATCATTTCCCCATATCCTTTAACACGGTCGTCCATTCATTAGATCATCACTCACAGGCTTCTTCACCCCAATAAGAGGCCTACAGATAACACAGGCATGTTTGGCAACGAGCATTCAAGGTCGGATTTTTAAACTAATAGTCCAAAAACCCTGAGGAACAAAACGAGATGCTTTTGCACTTTTCCTCAATGAGTGTATAATGGAACCACATATACCTCCCACATGGACGGAGGTTGCATAGTTCTCTTTCAATTCCGCGCGCACGGGAAATTAGTAATGTAAGTAGGTCCAATGTGTCCAAGATGAAGCCACGGCGCAAAATGTTGACAGACGTAAAGTGTGCCAAAGACAATGACTGCTGTACTGCTTTGATGCCAAGGACCCCGACCTCCCTGCATGCGGATGCGCCAAAACCTGAGAAAGGGTCTCGACAGAGCTGAATTGTCGGGAGGGATGCCGTGGGTGGGGCGCTAAGCGCAGCCATTTGTCAGCGCCACACGAGGACAGGCGCCCAACAGGAAAGGCGAGAGACTGCAAGGCCTGAGCCTACGCATTCAGCCATTCTGCAAGCTACTCCCAAGTGACCTGCAATACCATCGCTTATTTGTGCAGCAAGCGTTCATTCATTTTTTTTTATTTCTAGGGATCTTTTTTTCTGTGAGAATGTTCGCTTACAATATAGTAAAATGTAAGCAATCCACTACTCAATAATTTAAAACAAAACATTCCAAAATAGGTTGAAGAATGTAAAATACGTTCGTGAACAAATGTGACCGTTTCTGTCTTTGCCAAGACGAGGTTCAGTGTTTGATGATACGTTTCTGTTTGGATGGAATTGGTATTTTACTAAATATTGTGCCAGATTCGTTCACTTTACTTCTGAACGAGAGCGTTACCAACCTATGAAGACTCGAAGCCAACAAGCTCTTCATTGCAATGCCACAATTGTCTGACTGTTTTTGTCTGGCGTCGCCTGTCTATTCGAATGCAAGCAACGTGTTGTTAAACGCACCCACCGGCAAACGCAGCCGAGACAAGCGGCATGAACGGGGAGGGAGGGAAGCGCAGCTGAAAAGCGCGTTGGGCGGCGCTGGGCGGCGTGTCGCGAGCTGGAGCCACCGCCCAGGGTGTAGGGCGGCAGCACCGGGGCACAACCGTGTTCTTGTCACTCGCTCTCCGTCCACATGCTGTAGATCGCGCGTCTGCTTCCCTTACACTTGGGTTTTTATTTCTTGGCGCGTGAGGGCTTGTCTTCACGATGGAATATCCCACAGCATTTCTCGTCTTTCTCGGTTGTGCCGTTAGGAATCACATGATTGCAACAGTATCGAACAGTGTTGGCGATCATGAGACTCCTAGCGCACGACCGGGAAAGACGCGAAATGCCGTGAGATATTCCATCGTGAAGAAAAGCCCCTATGCGCCAAGAAATAAAAACCCAAGTGTAGCAATGAAGCTCTCCCCCGTTTTCCATCGGGGCTCCTCATGTGAGGTCAGCAGTTGACTAGAGTTCAGCCCAGGAGCGAAAATTTTAATTTTCCCCACGGTTCGTTTTCGTCTTTTTTCTGATCTAAAAGACTGTAAGCCGGCGTTGTCAGTAATTTCATCTTTGCTTATTGTGCACGTATAAAGGTCTATTTGATTTACAATTCGCCCTTCCACAAAGGATCATCGGCACTTCCAAACCTAAATGAAACTCGTATCCAAACGTTTACATCTTAAAAGTGCTGTAAGTGGTGCACGAAACATTCTAAGGAATTCGTTACTTTCTCCCTCCACATAATGCTTGCAAACCTACGAGACACTGCTTCAAAGAAAGTTAAAATCACATTTTCAAATTGAATATTACTCGTATAATATTTTGATCAAATGTATCGGAGGTTTGCCGTGAACACAACCCGTCAGAAAATATTTTGACAACTTGGGCTCGACGAATATTGTAGAATGCATGACATGTACTGCTTGCATGATTACATACTGTGAATAGTTGAAATAGTATTTTACGATACATGCTGAGAAAGTATATAAATATACAATTTCTTATATTTCAACAATTTCAAACTCTCACTTCACAAATTGATTTCGATGATTGTTGCCTGGTATTAATTATAGTCCCATTAATTTTTTTCTAATGACAGCATTTTCAAAATCAGAAAATTTCTTCTCTCACGAAGGTTGAGTACCCTGAAACAATATACTTTTTAGTTCATTCCTTTGTCAAATGGACACGGTACACATTATTACAAAGTAATAATTGTTTTGATGGTTTTATATAGAAATTAAAGAGTCTTGCTAAACGATTTAAGAAAGCCATTCTTGGTGAAGGAAAAAAGATGTTGGAGATAGGAAACATGGCTACGCAAAACGGAATGAGTATTTGTGTTTCCGGGTGAACCTAGTTTCCAGGAGACGATGAATAATACATGGACATAAACTATAGCAGTCGACACGAGGCAAAAACTCGCCGACCACTAGAATTTGTTCGCGAGAGTCCCACATGTAGTCATGCCACTGAGTTCTCAGTTGGCGGTGGAGATGATTAAAATTACTGACCGGTTTAAATAAGTGTGTCATCGACATTTGCAGAGCCGAAGCCATTCCAAGAAAAAGACGCTGATCAAAGATGCAGGAAGTCGACCGTTTCAGTGGAACCATTGATTTTCTTTAACTGCTGAGTCTCATTTATCGTTTACTCGGAGCACATTGGTAAGTACGACATTCAAAATAGAAAATTTAAATATTCATATTTTTCCTGTATAAATAAAATACAATATGAAAATGTCAATAATTTCAGCTACCACAAAGTAAAATAGACTTTAAATACTCCGGACGCCCTTCAACGAACATTATGAAAACCACCACCTTCTATGACCTATACACTCACACACCTAATTCCGCAAGAGAGCCTTAACATGCAGATCGATATTCACTGTAGAAAGTCCTTTCAATCGAGTAGTTCACAAAATACGTTTCGACAACTGAATCAACTGCAAAAAGCAGAGAATCGAGAACGAAACCAAACGTTTGGGGGGGGGAGGGGAGGGGCGGCCAGGCGGGCCCCTGCGCCCAAACACGCGGTGCGCTCCTGGCCGCTCGCCGTGCGCATCGCGGCGCTTTGATGTGAAGAAATAGAGGCGTAAAAATACGCCGGTGGTTGCTCGAAATACGGGATTAAAAAACAGGCGCGACGCGGAGGCGGCGGCGGCGACTGCAGGCGCAGGCGAGGACCCCACGCCCCAGGCCTTCGCCGCTGCACGGCCGCTAAGCGCTACGACGCGGCGCGGCGGGACTCTCAAGCTTATTCGGTAACACCGGCTTAGGTGCCTCATGACATTAAATGATGTCCCTGCACTCCCTCTGATCAGGAGGTCCTAGGGTTCGAGCCTCGATACTGGCAGAATTTTAGACACTAGCTTACTAGCTAGGTCGAATTCAGCCGCTCGCTGTCTGTAGGGGAATTCCAGTGGCCGGCTGCTTCTGATCGGCACCTTTCCGTAAGTTTCTCCAATATAAGCTCGGCGAACGCCGGAGCAGTAGTCTAACAAGCGGGCCACGGACCGCGCCCGATCTTTCTTTCCCTATCCTCATCTTATTCTCACCCTAACACACTTGTCGCAAGACCAATCGGGAGCTTAGAGCTTGACCCAGCTAAATTGGTGCCCCGCTGGTGGGAGAGGTCTGGTTAGAAAAACCTCGTTAGCTAACAATTAGGTCGACACCCGAAATCACCATCCAGCGAGAGAAGACCACCGCCACCTCCTGAGGAAAAAAGCATGAATTACATTCACGGAATTATTGACTTTGGCTGTTGACGCGCCCGGAATGACCAAACAATAAATTAGTCATTATTTGGTTAATGAGTCGGTTGAATACCACAGAAATTTCCGCGGCTCGAATACTTACCAAATCAGGTTTAAATAATGTATTAATTCAATTCACACACATTTATTTCAATTACAGCAGTAAAAATCTAATATCTCTATTACAACTGACATACTACACAATTACACACGACCACGACATAGTCCCCACGAGTTCGCAGACCAGTAACACCAGGTTGCTGTGGCACGTTGGCCCCGAGGGCGCCGCAGAGGGTGTTTGATAACCACTGTGCTACCAGAAATAATGTCCACCAGACGGCACAGAAAGAAAGAACTGTAAGGAGTGTGAAGAATGGCTCGAGGAAAAGGTTGGTGAATTGATTTTTACGGAGTGTATTGTATGGACGCGAGACTTAGACAACGCTAGAAAGCTTAAAGGGAATGATGTTTCTACATTCTTAATGCCATGGAGGGGAATTTAGCGTCCGACTGCTCCGATCGGTCGCCACCATCACGTCCGAATTATAACTTGAATTAGACTTACGGGAAAATGACCAGAGATGTTCATAAGTCCGAAGAAAAATCAATCTATTAATCTTTCTTCTTATCGACTCAGTGAACTCTAAATGGCCGAGGCCAGAGAGATGTGTTGGGTAGCCGATTCAATTATATAGTTTCTCGACTTTATAGAGCAATGTGACGTATTTAATGAGTGTGATAGGAAATCTATAGACCCTGGCCAAATCATCATACTCTACGAAAATATTCGATAAAATGTACATTTTTATGCAGGAGAAACAAATTTTGTTTTCTCATATTTAAAAAAAAGCTTTTATGAATTACATTATTCAGCGAACATTCGAAACACTATTTTTGTTTAAATATCGGTGACGGCTTTCGTCAGTTCGAAAGTATCGAATCTGTATTTCCTTGTTATCGGCAAAAGCGTGGTGACCATATCAGGGACCCACCACCATTCTTTGCTTCGATTAGGAGCATTTTACACGGTCCAATAAGTCGGCAAGGGCTCTCCTCGGACAAAGGCCGATTCACGTAAGAGTTCCTGGAGTTAGGAGTTTCTCTATTCAAGGAAGGGTCAAAACGTCTTAGACATTGACTTTTAGTATATATTTGCTTGGATGCTTGGAAGATATATTAAACAGAGAGCTATTAAACATCACTTTGAGGTACTCTAAAAAATCCCTCATTCATTCCACCGACAATCTAAAATATGGTTTGCTAGTAACGAATAAATGAATGATGATCCGGTATCTGTTGACAAGCTATGAATGAAATTATTGTGGCGTTTATTCCGTAATGTCTAATCAGCATCGTGACAACAGACGTACAAGACAACCCCTTTAATACTTCGTTTTACTTACGAGCGCATTATACGGTTCAACAATTCGATAAAGGCCGCCTCCTCGCGCAGTGTAATCCTCGGGAGCGCGCCGCGTGGGCAAGTAACGAAGCGGGGCGGGGCGGAGGGCGCGCCCGGCGGCCGCGCGGCGAATTATAAATAATATGGAAGAAATCGCCGCGAGATTTGTGACGGCGATGTCTTACGAGGGGCCCCCCCCCCTCCGGTCTCCGCGGGGAGCGAAGGACAAATTTATGCCATGAGTTATGGTAATGAAGACATTTATACACACGGATGCGTTTAGAATGCACAATAAAACGCGCCGGACTTCAATTTATGCGCGTGATTCCGACGCGATAAAGAGACCACTCGGCGGCTAAACGGCCGCGACGCTGCCCCCCTAGATCCGCCGGCGATACGCGCGTCCAGGCGTCGCTGGCGTCGCGACGGCCGGCGCATTATGCGCGCGCGGCGGCCCCGCGCCGCCCCCGCCACTCCAAACACGCCCACGCCCACGCCTCCGCCCGCCTCGCCCCGGAGACGCCCTGGGGAAACACGCAGCGCCTGCGCTTGCCCACGGGAGGGGGCGGGGGCGGGGCGCGCGTGAGGGAGGACGGGTGTGGGGTCGGAAGGCTTGGGAGAAATGTGGGATAGGAAGCAGCAGAAGGAAGCGGGGCGGGAACGAAGTAGGCAGAAGTGATGGCGGCGGCAGAGCGGGGGAACCGTGGCGGGGCGGGGGGAGAGGCAGAAGGAGGACGAGGCACAAATGTGGGATCGAGAGCAGCAGGCGGATGCGGGGAGGGAGCGAAGGCAACCAGACAGCGGGGACGAATTAATCGGAAGCAAAGGCAGGGGCAGAGCAGGACAGCATGGCGGGTGGCGGCGGGAGGACGGGGTAGAAGTGTGGGATGGGGAGGAGCGGTCGGAAACAATTTTGGGTGCGAGGGCTGGCCGAAGGTGAGGGCGAAGTAGGGGAAGCGATGGAGGTGGAAGAGTGGGGATAAGCGAGTCGGGTTGGGGCGGGGCGGGGCGGAGCGGGGAGCTGGTGCAAGCGGTGGGCGGCGAGGGGGCGTGAGGTGGTTGGGGCGGGAATATTTTAACGACTTAACGATTCGAGAGTAACGCTCCGCCGCTAAATAAAAGCCCAACACGGCCGTCCGGAGGGCGGAGTCCACAGCTGCTCTGTGACAATGGGAGGCATAAAGAATAGATAACCATCGATATAGTATATCTAAACGTCGCCTATTTGTTGGTAAGTGATATGATATGCTGCTCACGTTGTTTCCTTTGTCATGATGCGCAGAATGGTGAAGTATGGATAGACAGTAGGAATCCAGAAATAATCCAGCGAAAGGAGTGCGAGTTGAAAACTGTGGACTCGAATACCTCAGATTGACGCTCGTTCCTCTAAAACGATAATAAACCAAAAATCAATCTTGTTTTTCGCGTTCAAATTGCTGTCTCCAAAGTACCATCTAAATCAACCTCCTCAAAGCTTTTCTCCAGATCGCAAGAAGTGCGAAGAGTTGGTCGTAAAATGAACTGAACAGGTCTTAGTCTAGTAAGTGTACCCAGTAAAAAAGTGTCCATCATATTGTTTTCGTCAGTGGCATTTTGTAAACATTAACCAAAACAATGAAGAAGAACATCAAAGAAGTGAATAATAATTAACGTTTCTTAAGAGTAAAACTTTGAGTGAGGCTACAAAAGACACAACGATAATAATTAAAATGCTTAGTTTCATAAGCCTTAGGGTTGTGGAAAACGAGGAAAAGATCCATCGAAGGAACTTCTGGAGAAAGAATTCCTAACATGGCTTTCGGCACCCCATTGAACATTCTGAGATGTGTTGTTCTGGGTGCATGGATATATTCAAATTATAATTAATACCGTAATTATGGTATTTTAATAAATTTAAACACTTCAATTGCAATATTGATCTTTTTCATTTCTGAAGTGACCTCTACAGTGTCTTTCACTTTTCTCTCTAAGATGGGAACAGTTCAAATTCATGAGTACTCAGTGGTGATTGTGAAGGAGCTCCAACAGCGCTGAGTATGTACTTAGAACGGACAAGCAACACCGCTTTCGGGGATCTTTCAAACCTCGAGATGGGCCTGACGATACTCGGGTGCCGTGAGCCACACCTGAAAGGACAATATCCTGCTCCGAAATGTCCCAGGTGCCAGGTAAAGGGCAATGCCGAGCAGTGAACGGTATCGTCAACGCATCAACAGGCCGTTCAAGCCCCGTGCGGCTGCTTGGACGTGAGCTCGGCCAGGAGAACGGGACTCGAGGCCTTTCGGTCTGGTTCCAAGCGCCCAACGATTCTTCGTGCGTGTGGCCTGCGCATGGCCGTTCAAAAGGAATGCCATTCCGGTCAAGGTTAACATTACCCGTGGGGCTCCATTCCCGTAGTTTGCAATGGAACAATTTCAGAAAAGGAAATTTATTTTAATCCATTCCCGGCCTCGATTGTAAATCGGAAAACGGCATGAAAATACCCCAAACGATTTAAAATGCAAACGTCGAATATCTTAAATTTTGGCATTTTATAAAAGTAGCAGTACAGAATAAAATAACATTATTATGGAAAACGAATTTCAACAGTAACATTTTCTAAGCACTAAGAAAACAAAACTTCTGTTCTCTTGAAATGGTAGCTAATACCGGCGGGCTACCGTGAGTTGAAACTCGACCGGAGTCGTCATTGTAAAGAACACCGTAAAAACCTACCGTACATACGACTTGTATAAAAGATCTCACTCAGGAACGCCACCTAGGCGTTTCCGGTAAACTTAAATCTTCCGTTAAGTCCGAAGCACCAACAAAGTGTTCGAATTAGTCATTAAAGTGTCAGATGGTACTGAAAGAAAGGACTGCCCTATCTAGCGGTCAAATCGAGCATCAAAATTGACACGTACAGCGGTGTTCCTAAAAAAAAAGCAATAGGCAAACTACCCCAGGAATTAATGATCGAAGAACATCTTAATAAAGCCGAGAATTAGTCGATAGCATCAAGTGCCAGGAAAAATCTCTTAGCATAACTTGGACTTTTATTCCTCAAATATGCCTCACACAAGCATGTATAGCTCACTCTTTTCAGTTGTTTCGTTAATGTCATTTAAAACGTCTACCCCCTTTAGATGTTTCGACTATGATGGACCTCTCGCAACTTCCTTTGGTCATCCATAATTTGTTTGTTCTCAGGCATGTTTTGTTATTGTATTTATGAACCGAGCCGCTGATGTTCAAGCAATCGTGAACATTATAATTCCTAGATTGTCAACGATTATCTAATTAAAGGTTACTCTACCAACCCAAGACGCTGTTTAAGTGCGTTTAACCTATGGTGACAGCTTTGATACTTTCAGGAGAGTTTTTTTCTGTAGTCTGTCCAAAATATATAAGTTAGCCCTATCGATTTAGAGGCGGCAAAACTTCGCTGATCAAATGATTGCTGGAAGAATAAGAACTATGACCTGAAAAGTAAAGAAAGAAAGAAAGAAAAAAGAAAAAAAAAGGTGCTCTACAACACACACTTTCTCGCATTATTTGTAATTTTTACAAATGTCGAAAATTCAGAGAGTTCAACGAAAATTCAACCTTCACCATTTTTATAAGCGATCTCGCAATTGGAGCCATTTTTGAGAAAATCGTGTTTGTAAAATTCATTTATTTTACACGAGATTGCGCGAAAACTACTCATATTTGAACAAAAATGTACATATTATTTAATTTATTAGGTATTTTTATTTTATATATATATATATTATGTATAATTAATGTATAAGGTATTTTTGAAGAAAATATTTTATTACAAAATATTTATTAATACTGTAATTGTAGGAAGACACCGAATTACTTTTCAGAAAATTACAATTTTTCAAAATTCAATGAATTCACGGAAAACGGATCTGCGCCATTTTTGAAAGTGTCCTTCGAGCGAAGAAGTTAAAGAAAACGTGTGGGGCGATTTTGAGACAACTTCGATAATGTCGGTGGGGCTTCATATAAAGAATCTCCAAAAATCAAAATATCGAAGTCAAGAGATCGTGATACCTGCCAAATCAATCTAGAAATATGAAACTGCTGAAAATTATTATAAATACAAAAGGTCAAATGTACTAAATCAAAATGTTAAAAGGATAATGGGGCTCCAGAAATGGAGTTTCTCTCTCCCATTTCAGGTTGCGCAAATCGGTGCCTGAAATGTATATTTCCCTCAAAATATTGGCAAGGATCAATTGCAGCATTCCATAACTTTCTCTTCACTATGTATACAATGAAGTAAAAAAAGACAGGGATATCAAGGTCCTTGAATTAAGGAGTTTGGTTGTGACGTCCTGAAGGAAACTCCAAATTATAGTTATTAATCCAAACTATAAGATTTGAAATAAGACAGTTTTCCTTTGAACATCTCAACCTCATACGAATGAATTCCACTTGTCCAGGCTGGGGCGATGCCTTTCTGGTAGGAAATACCTGGTTGGAGAGAAGCAAACAAGACGGTAGGTCGGCGCCGGATCTCGCCATCCAGCGGAAGATCACTGCCATCTCTAGCGAAACGTGCCCTGAAACCCCAATCAATCAACAAATGTGCTCAACTCGATCGCATATTCGCGCCTATGCGCCGAGGTAGTCCACCCGCCACGCACGGTCTTGTGCGGCCATGCATGACTGGATATTCGTACCACCATCTGCATCTTTTAGCGCAGCACAATGAACTAGAACCAGCAGCTTCGCTCAGAATAGATCAGAGTAGCTGTGTATGATGCATTGCGCAAAGGAGATAAGATATCAAAATATTGTATTTGGAGTTGAAATTTGAGTTTCTTTTCTCTAAACAGAGAAATGTCTTACCTTGATTGACCTCTTGATTCTAGAGTACAGGTGATGCGACCTAACAATTTAAAACTTGTTTTCTGAGAACTGGATAAGTTGTAAGATTCTATTGAAAATCTTTATTGACAGAAAATCGTCTAGCTTGCTTTTTTTATATTTTTTACCCTTGTACCAGAAGTATTGCAGATTTAACTGGCTCCTGTTTGAGAGAATGATAGGAATCCTTTCCATTTACCCTTCTCCGGTTACTACAATTTCCATTTACCATTCCGGTTACCATTTAATTTTTGATACAATATTTAATTTTTAAAACGCGATTTCAACAACAGAATGTAAGAGAGTTCGCTTTTACATCTTTGATGTCATCTTTTGAGCACCGCGACTTACAAACCTCAAGGGGCCTATCCATATATACAAATCAGTGTTGACACTCGGCCCTGAATTATGGCTCCGAAAGGCTTTGATAGCGTTGGCTTTGATGAAAAGCTTGCTTGATCTCGCCATCTGTGCTCAAGTGCCTTCTTGTCATGAACTTGTTCAGTGACCCGAACAGATGGCGGCTACTGTGAACGAAGCGGTACGAATGACAGTTGAGATGACATAGTCCATCATTAGCCTCCTTGCATCACCGTGAACCTAGAGTAACAAGTTGCAGCCGTATCCAAGCGAAACATTCAGTCTCATACTTGTTTCCTTCTTACACAAACTGGTCATATAAAAATACGTGAAACTGAAATGTATTAAAAAATTATTGTAAATCCAAATTCTAAACATGTTTAATTACGAATATTCTTTATCTTTTAAGTTCTTCACATAGTTTAGAATGCTCATTACTAAAAAAACGGCCCTGTTAAATTAACTGCCTCATACGTAAGTTTAAATCAGCCTGGATAAAAAGTGATCTTCCGAAGGTGGAAGAGGAGCCGACGAAATGTTAATTAATTTGCAATGAAAAATATTTATGTTATATCCCTTGTAATTAAAAGCAAGATTTATGATATTTTTAAGCACAATGAAATCCTAGAAACTAACAACACCGGCAAGCACAGAGTAGGTAAGGAAGAGGAAAGCCATTTCATAAATATAGAATTCGAAGGCATAAAAATTACGAAACTTCCAGCATTCGAATCCTAAAAACTGGATTTAATGCATTAAGGATAAGGGATTCACAGATTCACATGTTTGAAACAACGCACATGAAGACTGTTTCCTTGCAAGCAGGGTCGAGATCCCAAGACTGGTAACGAGAAAGAGAAAATCAAGAGAGACATCTCTCCAGGCTGTCAGGAAATGCACAGGGCATCCCAGTGCCGCGCGGAGGGCGGGTGCATTGGGTGGCGTGTGGAGTGTGTGGCTGGTCGTCAACCCCCGCCCATCCATCTCCACGGGCGAGGGCCGGCGCCACCCCGCCCCGCCCCGCGCCGAGCCGTTTGACACGAGGTCGCGCCGCCTCATCGAAATAGTCATGCGTATTTCTGCCGCTGCGCTGCGCTGCCACCGCGTTTGATGTCGCGCCGGCGGCGCCGCGCCGAGGCGCTCAGTCGCCTCGCGGCACACCGCGCATCCCCCCGCCCCCACCCCTCGCCCCAATTTGGGCTTACGCAACGCCGCCAGCTGCCGATCACACCAGGCGGCGGGAATTGCGACAACTGAAATTAGCATGTGTTACACTGCAAATAAAACACGTAAAAATGAATCGTCCAATGAAAATCATGTCCTTCTCATATATGACATGATATATCATAGGATATGAATGTCATGAATGCGTCATCCAACATATATATTTCGCAAACTTGTGCTGTTTTTGAGATTCAGGGAGCCAAGGAGATACAGCTGCGGAAATTACAGGTCCACCGCAGGCTGCTCGGAGTGGAACTAATGTTTCCTACGAACATTAAACATGTCCCTCTGGATCTAAAGTTGAAGGTGAACAGAATCTCCTCTCCATCTACACCAATCTTAGCCATTTTTGAAACAGCACTAATAGATATTAATTCTGTCGTGTATCCAGAGTTACAGCTCAAAAGAACTTGTAAACACGGATTTTCCGACCGAAAATACTAGATCGTATTGTTGAGGTGATTCCAGTACTTTTCCTCCTGTACAATAGTATAGGATGGAAAAGGAAAATGTAAAAGCGTGAAAAAGGAATATGATATATGGTTAACCCTGCGAGCTTGCCTTTCATATCTAACGAAGAGGACCAATAAGCACACTGTTTCTCACCACTCTGCTCTAATCGCCGATTGCCTTCGTGGCAGGTCTGATTTTCTAACTTCCTCAGAGTTTATTAATGAAATAATAAATAGCTGCGAGAAAAGTTCTCCTCTTTTATACAATGCATTAACCTTGTTATCTTCAATAAATCAATAACATAAAAGGACTTAAATTAACATTCTGCGGGGAGACACACTTCCTTTGATTTTCGAATTGTGAAGTAGTGAAGACACACATGAAAATAGATTAATCGAGAGAAAATACGATTATCAAATTCACAAAAAAAATACACTCCTATGTTCATTTAAATCTTTGCTAGTTATTTATAGTTGGGTAGATCTCACGGTGAGAATTTTCAGAGAAAACACAATTATTTACTTCAAAAGACTTTCAAAATGCAACATATAAACTTTCTTAATGCGTTAAAAAATTCAAACGTTCATTATCTTCATGACCATCATCCAATGTGTTTCCAATACGAGTAGCTGTTATCTCAAGAAGGGCCAGTCATTAGAATTTCACACCTAGAGTGTGCATACACTGCATGTATACTCCGTTACCCTCTAAAATACTCTCATACACGATACTTCAATACAGTGGAAAGAATCGCAAATTAAATGTATCTGGAACATTAAGAAAGACCGTGTCAAGTGCTTATTAAACAAATGCACAAATGTACAATATCGTATTTAAAAATTATGTCACTTGCAAGCATTCTTAATCCGCCTTCATACAAACCTCTTCTCTGCTTCCAGAATCATCCTCGCACAACGGACATTAAGTAGCGGCTGTCGCGAGAGTGGGTTAATCCCGTGTTCGAGGCCCTCCTGTGCAAACCAGAGGCGCGACGCGTTGACGGGCCGAGATTTATCTCGCGCTGCTAATAAAGGTCTGATTAGTCCGCGCGTGGCGGTCGCGCGTAATTGCGGCGGACGGGCGACCGAACGGTCAGCGCCGGACCGAGTGGCGCTCGCGTCGCGCTTCGATTAGGCTGCGAGCTTTAGCAACGTCATGACTCACTAGTCTACTATAACCCTCTCATGCATTATTCACCGCGCACCTCCTCCGTAACTCTCTCGTAATATCGCCGCTGACAGAAATGTCTCCGGAATTCAACTGTCGTTTCGCCCGAAGCGGACACATATTTCATTGCTAACGGGGTTTAATCTGGCGGCGATAAATTGGAGATTGTCACATTCGGGTGCAGAAGACAAGGGGCAAAAGAGGAGCGCGCCAAATAAGACGAGCGAGCGGGAATCGCCAGGTCGTACATGCGCCATAACGTGACGGTTGTCCTACTAGACGTGAATGGAGCAGGAATAAAGATACCACTTGCGCGCGAAAGCAAAAAGCCCCGCCAACAAACGCGTATTGAAGAGTCGTAAACTATCGCGACGACCCACGGTTCTCGCCCCGAGTGTCCGGGCCGCGATAAAAAGAAGTTCAATGCCCCGACCCGCGGCCGTGAAATACAGAATTTAAGGTCGGGAGGTGACAGTCTATTGGATGGATACGCCGAATAAAAAGATGACAAAACGGCGCAAGTTATAGGCTGGAAGAAGCGGATGTTGATATAGCTAAGTATGGGCATTGGCGATAAATTAATTGGCTAAGACTGGCCTCTGCAAAAACAAAACAAAGAAAAGCAAAGTAGAAGAGCGGGGACGAGAGGCACGTGGGCCGCAAGTGCTTCAATTGAATAACGACGGCGCGGATCAGAGCGGCGCGCGGCGCCTGGCGCGCGGGGAGACGGGGCGACGGGGGCGACGGGGACCCCGCGTGGGGAGCCAAGCGCCGGGCGGCTAAACGCCCGAATAAAGCGGCCTCCGCCTAATAAGACGCCCCGAGTTAAAAATAGCGGCCACCGAACGCGTTTCCCAGAACTATGAGGCGGGAATATGAGGGCGCATGATATACAGCAGCCGCCCGGTCCGGCTTGCGGGCTGTCTGCGATGATACGCGTGTTTGCGTGGAGACGTGTCTAACTGGAAGGGCACGTTTCGTTACGACGCCGGAATCTGGCCGCGGAGAGCACGCCCACGCCCGCGCGGAGAAGTCAGCTTCACTGGCCTCCTCCATTGGCCTTCCCACAAAGTCACGTCTCCGCTCTGATGCTCCCAAAGGATAAGCAGAACATAAGCAAATATATTATGCGTTTAAAATCTTACATAATGGTGTGAACAATTTGTTATCAAAGCTAAATTTGGGCTTAAAATCATTATAAACATACAATGCATAAAACTAAAACCACCAATTATATTATTCATATCTGTTCGTTGATAAAATATATGGTAAGGCAAACATAAGTTACAAGCTGTAAAATCAATTGCTACTCCAAAAAATAGCATAAAAGTTAGATATAATTGTTTTTTTTAACTAATTTTAAGAATGTAGTATTGTTCTTAAAAATGAGAAGATAACAAATAAAATGTTACTGAACGGGAAAAATAGTAGCTGAAAAGAAGTAAAAAAGAAGGAAAAAGAACAACTTGAAAATCATCCGTGCCACCTGGTGGACACAATTTAAGGCAACGAATATATTATAATTACATGAAAATACAACTCGTGAAACCATACCGATACACCGATCTATAGATAAATAAATTACCTAAAACCATCGCATAAAAACTCACATTAATTTTAAAGAAGTACTATAAGAGACCGCTCTTCACCTTCTTTATGTAAAACTGAAACGCAATGAATAGCTAGACATTTGTGTTCTGAGATAAAAGCGCACTCGAAGTAGCGATTTGAACAAAATGGAGTGTTGATCCGCCGCTGAATTCACAATATCGATTCACGTGACTTGACCTCTCTAAGGAAGCATCGAGTATGAGGAAATAACGAGAGGAGAAGGAAGAGGAGGAGAAGTGATGCATCGGCCGAGTCAACGTGCCAGAAATGGCCGAGGAGCTCTACGCGGGACATTAGGAGTGCGGAAGAGCGACCGATGTCATTTGCCACGAGGCCTCAAGTGCAGTCTCTACGAAACAATGGATACGCAAAAAGTCTTCATCGAAACTTCCACTGGAGGTGAACATGACAGCTATTGTAGACAGAAATTCTCAAATGACGATTTTATAAGAATATATTGGTCATTTATTTAAAGACAGAAAAATTCTTTAGATAACTGCTTTACAACAGTATGAAATGTGATACATAGTGAAGGTAACATTTCGGAAATTACTTATTTCAATCTTCAGGCGTCACAACAAGTAAATATATTTTAAACATTGGCCAGACACAAACAGAAGAATTACATAATATTAATTTACACAAGTCACAACGGAACGCCTTGTTAAAAACTTTAGAAAATCTCAGTATGGTATCATCTAACGGTATGAAAGGAAGTAGAGAGAGGGACATTGCAAAATCAAGTAAGACAAATGTTAAAAAAATAGCAGTAAAATAAATATCTTAATTTTGAAAAAAGATGCTCAATAATCCATCATATAATTTGGTAAATTAATTAGATTCTACCTGTGTATTTAAACAAGACGTTTTGATGTACAGTGTTTCTAATATTAATCCAGGACATGAGAAATTTTCGCGAGCTAAAATTTTTATTTCCTGGAAATTTACTATGTATCACATTTAATATTGTTTATAAATCTTATCCATAGAATTTTTCTGTCTGTAAATAAATGACCAATATTTTCTGACAAAATTTAAATAATCTATAGTTAGAAAATAAATATTGATTACATCAAATGACGCCCTAAATGCGTCGATTTTTTTGCAATGAGAGATAAATGCTGAAACTAAAACGAAATGCCCTCGAAAATCCAAGTAATGGAATTAATTAGAATGAAAGACATACAAAAATTCCAATAACAAGTAAGAAAGGAAACCGAAGTTCTTATTTCAATTGTATCGAACGACAGTGGACGGCCTTCAGTAAAGTAAGCTCAGGTGTGGGGTCAGCGGCTGGCGCAGGGGCTCAGGTGTACATGGGTACGGAGAACGGACGCGGGGAGCGAGTGTATTTTTCGCTAACAGCTAAAGCACATAGGTAAATGGAACACGTGCAGAACGCGCTGCGGAATGATTAAGGTCATTGGGTGAAGCCAGCTTGGTAAAACCATGTGATCCACCGCGACTCCTTTCACTCGCGCGTTTCCAAGTCGACGGCGAGGGTTCCGGCCTTCGCGATGAACACACAGCATCCATCGTGAAGCCATCGCAAACTTTCTCCTGATTTTACATCCACAGGGGGCGTGGAGGCGGTGATACGCGTGGGGTGGAGGCTTATCCAACAGTAATCGTCAAACTCATGAAGCTTCTCTGCAACCATATCATTCCCTAGGATGAACCCCATCAACCCCAGGATACATGCGCCCGGGAAACTGCATGAATGCATAAGCATGGCTTCTGAGGCCCTGTGAAATATGATCTCAAAAATGAACATAAAACTGTATTTTTTTAAAATTCTTAATAACTTCATTTCTTAATAAGTTCAATAAAAGTCAACTTTTCATGTTAAGCAAATTTAAATAACTTTTAATATGGCCTTAAATAACTATTAATACGGCCTTAAAAGTTCTGCATTGACTTATTAGAATTAAATTTCAGGACTATCTACGTATAAACTGTAACTTTCGAGGATTTTCCTTTGCTAGTGACTAAAATGAAAGTAGAAAGGTACATGAAAGATTACACGGAAGGCAAGCTTTCGAAATACAACTGTGAAGAACAAAAAGTGAAATAAAAAACTTTGAACTTTTGATGCCTTGCATTTGTATCCTAGATTTAAATCCTACTGTGAACCATCGAATGAAACCAGGGCCAGAAACATTTTTTTCAAATCTTACATTTATTACCCACAAGCATACATTCCTGGTACATAAGGAATCGCTTATAATAGAACCCTGAAAACGAAATATTGATTGAAATTGAATTGAAAAGAAAGCTGAGGCGTCGTCAGTAATACGTTAAAACTGTAAGACTAGATTTTTCATTAGAATTTAGAACTTTATTGAGAATGGTGGCATTCCTGTTTATCTATGTTATGTGGAGCTAAATTTTGTCTTCACATGTAGACCAATCTCGACCAAAATTCGATATTCTTTTTTAGGAACAAAAAGGTCTAATTTCTAGAGCTTGACAAAAGAAATTTGAAAGATAAATAATTTTGAAAATTGAAAGTTCCAACTCCACAGCATTTTCTTCTTCGAAATCAAAATGTTCCTAGACACCCAAAGAACTCCCCAGCACCAATCGCTTTAAAACACGATTTGACAAACTTCCCTACAGTTGAAAATTTTTGAAATCTCGGAAGAGTTTGTCAACTGACTTCTGTAAATTGAAAGGATTTCACCGTATTGTTTGTTATAAGGGCGCAATCCACATTAGCAAATGGCTGTTATAAGAACACCCGTAACGGACTTAATCCCATGCCATTATGAGACTGTCAGCGTTTGTTACGCGGGAGTGTGCGAGCAGCTGTTTTCGTATGACTGAGCTCAGTAGAGCAACGAGGGCATGACATTGCGATCTACCGAAAATTTCCCCGTGACCCACCAGCCTCTCGTGATGCAGTCTGGCGATCGCTGGTGAGTGAGCACGTGGTCCGGGGGCAGCGCAGAATAACGAGGCGCAAGCAAGACGGATGGCGCTCCTGGCGTCGCGGGGCGAGCCCCGGCAGCGCAGTGGCCGCCCGCGGCGGGGGTCGGCTGGCCCCGAATCCATCACCGGCCGCGCAGGTCCGCTCGCGCCACTCGCGCGAGCACAGGGCACGTTGACAATTCCAAGAACTGCCCATAAATACGCGTTCTTCTGATGGAATTCTGGATTTATGAGATCAGTTTCCCAAAACCTACTCACTTGTGTTGTTTATACGAGTATCTACTGTCTGTTCTTTAAACTCCTTTTACACAGAACACTTTCCATCCAATTTCGCTTCTACTAAAAATGTAACTGACGTCGCTTCTTGTATACAGTTTTTTTATTATTACACATTAGATTGCGAGGAAATTGATCATTGCTCTACTGACACTACACAGCCCAGCAACAACTCAATTCATGACGCCGCCTTGACGGTTTTTCAGTGAGATTAGCATTTCATGTTCAGCTTACTGTAACCACTGCTGATAAACGGAGGTCAAAAATCGCAAATCTAACAACTTTGACATTTTTAATCACATTATTATACATTTTACAAACAATCCAAATTCAAAAGCGCGGAATGGTAGCCAGCTGATTTCCAACTTTGCGAAAATAGAGTAACTTACGATAGTCAGAAAAGTCACTTTCATCGAAATTTCACACACTTCGCGTCAAACGCCTTCATTTCATCACCAACATTTTGTACAGCAGCAGTGCAAAAGTCAAAAAAACGCACACTGATTTTGCGTCCATGTTTGGAGTAAAAATAGAGATGGATATTACACAGTGTAAAAAGACTTACGGCTGAAAATTGTACTCGCCACTACTGCACGTGCATCCTAAAGGTGGTACAAATTCCTGGCGCTTGTTTCGAAATGGAGATCAATAGCGCAGATGTATTGCATCTCTAACGTCTCGCCGAGTCACGGTGACCTTTAATTATTTTCAAGCGTTTGATCAACGACGCGGCTTGAGCAAACTACGAGGAGCCTGGCGTTCTGACTTGATACAAGCGATAGCGCACCTCCCCCGGGCCTTCGCGCCGCCGCGCCGCGCCACGTGGCTCACGCGCTGCGACCACGCCCGCCCGCACTAGGGATCCGACATCGATATCCATGTTTTCTAAACATCGACGTTTCTATAAAAATATCGATTTTTTACACCCAGATGTTTTGGAATCGATGTTTTTAAACATTGGTGTTTTTAAACATTGATGTTTTGGGATAGATGTTTTTGTTTTCCACGTTTTTTTCGTGAATGAAAAATGCTCATGATCACAAAATTGTAAAAATTAAAATGTGGAGGAAATGGTAACTGATGGTACCACTGTGTTTGTGTTCGAACCAAACGAACTGGTTTGTATTACCTTCGAGCAGACTATTATCTGTTGCCCGAGATGATTTTAACGCCCTGATATTTCCTTCATTTTTTCACGTATTTCACACTTGGAGAGCCGTGTTTAACTTTGTTTTCACGTAATTTTTTATTATAAATGAATGTGTACGGCAACTGTTAAATTCGGTTAAATGTTCGGCCACATCGATGTTTCGTAGTCGATGTGCGTCCCTGGCCCGGCACACGCGGACTCGCACGTGCATCGCCTCGCGCGCCCCGGGAAGCGTCCGAGGGCATGGGGGGGGGCAGGGGGAGTGACGAAGTGAAATCGCTCGGGAGGAGGAATGCATTGCGCAAGATGCGCGTGTTCATCGCGGCAATAAAATGGTAAACAGAAGGCGGGCGCGAGGGCCTCCGGGGTGTTTTCCCCCGCAGCGCTCGCCTCACAGCGCCACGCGATGCAGCCCTCACGTCCAGAGCGCGCCTTCCGCCACTGGCTTCTCGGGTTCAGTTCCCGCGCGAGCCACGTGGTATGTCTGGCGGACAATTTCTGCCATGGCTTATTTCTCCTCCCTTTTCATTTCACCATTCTTCCACTTTCTAAATTATATCAACATCATCATTCATGCATTCATGTCAGATGGACGGCTTAGGTCTTGGGGATCGTAACAAACATTGTAGATTGGAGCTGGGTAATCCTTAAAGAAGAATGAACAATGCTCTTACTGTTAGTTCCCGGAGAAAATACACATCAGAAACGATATTATATACACAAGCTAGCACAATGTTAATATTTGGCGTTAGAGCAAGGAAAAAGAATAGTCAAAGACATCAGATTAAGAAATTCTTAAATGCATTCTGCAGACTTGCTACGGCATTATACGCTGATTAATTACAATTATGTACAGCTTCAATCACCTGGGAATTCACTGGCGTTGCAAAAGATTGCAAGAAAAAGCTCCGCTCGCTGTCAGAGCCAGTTGGGCTGCCAGCTCCTCAGCCGCGCGAGCCCAGTTGCAGCTCGTATTCTGTTATGACCGGAATCATCTTACAGCAAATTACAACGATCACATACAAACAGGGCAGCTAACAACGCGGGGCGGACGCGATCGGGCGGGTCCGCGTGTTCAATTTGCCGTCCCCGGCGGCGGCGGCGGCGGCGGCGGAGGCGGCGGCGGCGGCGGAGGCGGCGGAGGCGGCGGAGGCGGCGGCGGCGGGCGGCGGCGGCGGGCGGCGGCGGCGGCGGGCGGCGGCGGCGGGCGGCGGCGGCGGGCGGCGGCGGGTGGAGCGGGGGGCGACGGGGGTTGGGAAGGGGCGTGGTGGGGCCGGGGGCGCCTCGCGACGCGTTGAGGCGCGGCGCGGCGACCCACAGGCGGCGCGGCGACCAGCGAAACTGGTCCGCGCAGCGGTTTATGGAACAGTGAAGTATGACTACATGCGTATTTCAAGCGCGCCGCCGCGCCGCTACCCCGCCACCTGGCGTGGCCGCGGCCAAACCTGTTCCCATCCACCTGCTGCCGCTGCAGCGCCCGCCGTCGCCGCCGCCGCCGCGGCCCCAGGCCGACCCCGCGGCCGCCGCCCGCGCCGCCGCCGCCGCACACAATGGGCGCGAGGCCTTCGGCGGCGCCCGCGGCCACCAGCCCGCTGCAGCGCGGGCGGCGGACGAACGCGCCAACTCAACAAGCAGATCGACCAACTTTTTTTTAATATTTCTCCTCCACAGCACCCCTGCGTAGGCGGGAAGTTTATTTGCTTAAGTGGGATACAGTGCAGCTGCTGCCTTGCGGCTTAAGCAGTTGAGAGGGAGGGCTTTGCTTAATAATTAAACTAACATTAACTAAAACTAACTTAAGCTTAAATCTATTTTTTTAGTTTAGTTATTGTTGCACTTTGGCACACCTAAACTCTAACAAAATTTGCATTATTTTTCTTAATCCTGAAATATTTAGTTTTTGTTTCCTCTAGGTAATTTTTTTTTATTTTTCTTTGTTTTCATTCACGCATCACTCATTCCTATTTCATTATATACATAACTATTCATTCTACTCCTTCACTCCCACTGCACTGCACAGATTGACAAACCGCTCTGCCAACAGCTGCGCCAACGGATCAGCTACTAACACTCTTTATTCAGACTTATTTATTTCATTGAAGTAGACCTCGGAGTAGTCGCTATTTTAATCAAAATGTGCTCTCGCATCATTCCATATTACGAGGTGGTTACTTGTAAAATGGTTGATAATAGGTTGACAATATTGTTAGATATGCTTCGTAACAGGACCAGGAAGAGTTTGTGCAGGAAATACAGCGATATTACTGCATTTCATGAAGCGATTAATTCCGATTTGTTACTAAGTACCGCGAGGAATCCGTATTCACAAGAGAAAATGACGTTGGGACCAGTCAAGAACGAGGAAACTCTCCATGATAACTGTCCAAATTTGACTATCTTGGTTAACTTGACTGTCCAGAAGAAGCTGAGTACTATGTTTCAATGTTTCAACCCAAATTTTGGAATGTACAGATCGTAACGGCAAGTGCAACGCCTCTGAGGGTATGCATTCATCGAAGACGATATTGATCCCGATCGTCCACATTGTTCCAGGTACCTTGGCTTAAGGATTCCACTTCCTAATGTAGCTGCTCTGGAGAAAAGACGCCCCTCTTCGAACTGACGTCCGTAAACACTGCTCCTGCTATAGCTCAAACTACGTCGGACGCGGAAGTGTTAGAATAAGCAAAACAACCAACTCGCAAGTATCTCACGAGATGGCAATTCTTCATTTATCCGACACTAAGAACCTGGTGAAAGCAACATAGGGCAGAAGAAAGAACAAAACGTCAAAACCGAGAATTACTTCCCTACTAACATGGTTGTCCAATAGACGTATATTGCCTACAAACCAGTGCGACCAATATATCGGCGAACATGGTTCAACCTGCGTCAGGGCGCAATGCCATGTCATTGTGGACTGCTATTTGATTGAGTTTCAAACGGACGTAAATTTCATACACACAACATACACTTCACACCTCCAGCGGTCACTTCGACAAACATTTTCAACATAGCTTACAATCAATATTAATATATCTAATTTGAACAAAAAAAATCGTAAAATCTAATAACCATTGTCACATACTCAGACAACCGTGTTTATTGTTGGTGCTAAAGGGGGAATTAAATGCACCATTTTTTTTCCCTTCACGAACCCTGACACTCTCCAGACATCCAGCCACGAAAAGCCAGACCAGTTTCACTAACTCGAGGCCCCACATTACAAAGGCAAATTCAAAGAGAGTTCCATTACGCTGAGTCGCCGTGTTAACACGTTATACTGCGTGGAGCCAGTTAATTCAAACCGGTCAATGGCGGACAGCGCCGATGTGGCGCGTTTCCTGCACTGCCAGGGTTTATTAGCGCCGCCACCGGAGCAACGCCCTGCGAGGCACCCCCACCCTCAACCGCGCGAAGAGCTCGTGGAAGGCGCACGGCATGCTATGAAATATGGCTCCAAAGACATTCACTTGCGAATTACAACGATATATGCAAAACTCTAATTTTGGTTTGGTACTTCCAATACTGCCTCCCTCGGTGGCTCGTGATTAACGTGCTCGCTCTTCACGGCGCAACCCCGGGTTTGATTCCCGGCCGAAGCAAATTATAACTGTTCGCTTTCCTTACAAATGTCGCAGTATATGTTGTGGTGTGACGATGCAGTATCTGTTGCTGTCCACCCTAAGTTTATGAAGACCCGTGTATACGGTGAAGGGATGTTGTACTAACCACACGAACCTTATTCCATGGCCGAGAGGCTGCATCATCGCTGGTTGGCCCAGGGCCGTAGCGGGCTGTCGAGCAAAAGAACAGGAACTTCCCATACTCTTTCTCTAGACACGAACGTGGCAAATATTTTCTAGCATCAAATATTTCCAATCTGTTATATCTGCTGATGGGAAAGTAGACGTTGATTTTGCTAGACGTCATTGCCAACGAGCAGGGACGTATCAAGGATCAAGCATCTCGGGAGAGAAATGTAATTATTCTTTGAAATCTTACATTTAAAAACCTTCAAGAAATTCGATCTCGCGCATATAGAACATTCCATGACACATTCCACGGCATCAAATAAATATTTCAAAAGGGACACACTACTTACTGTAACTTACTTTTTATTTATACACAAGTTGTTTTGTTTTATCTTTTTTCTACGTATCGTAACATAGTCGGCAGGGCTAAAGAGCCGTACAGCCACTGTACCTGTCTGAGTACTCCCTGGCATTTTCCCCCATCATTGCTGGGGGTAAGCATTATACAAGGGCTGTTTGATAAGTTTGATAAAAATGGAAGAAAAATTGTTTTAAGAAAAAACTTACTTTTTTTCACTTTGCCCAGCGTGTTTCCAATTTTTTCATCCCATGGGAAAAATAGGAATTGCCAAACTCTGCGAAATACCCGTTTACAGCAGCAATCACTTCATTTGATGAAAATGTTTGCCCACCAAGCCAAATTTTCAAATTGGGGAATAGAAAGAAATCACTCGGGGCTAAATCCGGTGGATGTGGTGGATGAGGAACCAGTTTCGAATCCTAACTGATGCACTTTTGCCATTGTGACTGCTGCTGTGTGGGATGGAGCATTGTCTTTGTGGAACAGCACTTTCTTGTGCACATGCACGCGTTCAGATGGTTGCCAACAATTAACTACGTGTCGTATTTGTTTGAAAATTCAAACAGCTTCCTACAAAGAATCTTGCTTTCTAACAATGCACAGGTTTAATAACAATGCGCGCTCTTTCATAGAAATTTATCAGACTTACCAAACGACCTTCCTAAATCAAAATATACAGGAATAGAAGAAAAGGTTACCTAAAAGAACCCCCCCCAAAAAATGAAATAAGAATACCTTATGAATAATCCACATTTTTGCAATTTTCTGAAACATAATAACATTCTGAACTTCAATGATACTACTGTTAAATTCAGATGTTCACGACTATCATTAAAATAACTATATTTGAAACAGACTGTAGGACATGTAGTAAACGCATAATTAGTGCGATGAGTCTCATAAAGTGAAAATCTTTTTAAGACTTCCCACTACTTCGTAACAATTCGAAAACATTTTTTCCTAAACTTATTAGTAGTGGCGAAGCGTGAGGGGACGCTAAGATGCTGAGAATCCTCAGGTAAAATATTAATCAAAGGACCCTAAATAGTATACTGATAATCATGGAAGTGGGCAAGACCACGTTTGGTATTAATTTTAAAAGTGATTTCCTATGATTGAATTCCGCGCGATGTGACAAGCTGCCCTCTGATTGCTTGGACGCTAAAATGCTTCTAGCGTCTTCCACGAGATCGCGACAGGCAATAACGCAAACGCAGACGGCGAGGTTCCCCCCTCCCCTCTTCACCCTTATCCGAGAGATCCCCGAGTGTCGTACGCTAGCATACGACTGAGAAAGGCTTATGAGCGAGTTGATCGTTTATTCACGAGAGTGCAGCACACTCGAAGTTGTCAGTGAAATATTTTTCTTTCTCACTTGCGATTCTCTGCTTGGACGGAGACACGAACAGCAGAAATAGTGCTTGGCTACTAATTTTTAATTAATATGTAAGAAGTTGAATTTTTCTTAAATATATTAAATATTATTTTCGCCTGAAATGTATAACTTCACAAGTCATTGTCACTCGCGCATGAGAATTAAACCTGAGCCATTGCATAATTTGCTTTCAAGAAGTCTCGTGACATAAAGCTGTTGAAGTATTGTAACATTTGTTTTGATAACATAGATTCTAGAGAGCATTAATAAACGCGTTATTGTTGAGCATCCCCAAACGCGGGAGTCACGCTACGCCACTGCTTATTAGTACTTATAAAGACTAGGAACGGTATTCACTCTAAACTAGTCAATGAAGGTTATCTCAAAGGACATACAGTAAAGACCCAAATTTCATAATTTGAATTGTTCGTGTGTGAGAAATATTTCCAAAATGACCATTCCGTACTTCACGAAAAGGCGTAATATTGCCTGAACGTGATCTCAATGGATGGTGAACAGGACCCTGCTACCTGCAAAGTCCGTAATCTCCGCTGCGCGACGTTTATGAGCTAGTTGGGAGGCAACAGACGAGAGTCGAGAGACTACTTTTGTTCGCACAGACCAGCAGTGAACATTTTTATTTTGCAGGTAGTTCTCATGAAAGTTTAATTAGTTCATTCAATTTCGCTTCCAATTATCAACGTAACCTTCGTCGGACTAGGCTATAAACGTCAGCTCCAGAATCGTATCTTCAGGCGCCCACACGGTGGCTATGCCACTTGCAAGGTTTACCCCTCTCTTCCATTCAAGCGGATCTGAAAGTACCAAGTGAAGTAAGAGGCTTCTGCGGCCGATGATAGGATGGCGAAAACTTTGGTCAAAATGGTGGCAACCTGACCACATCGCTCCGTCGCGACAGTCGCCTCGGACGGTCGTCAGCGACCAGATCGAAAACGCAAGGGTGCTTTCTTCTTACGGACCAAATTGCACAGATACACACACTTGATACGCACATTTAATACGCGAAAACAAGTATATGATGGCAGTTTAACCAAGGACAAATATTTGCGAAAATGCAGCATGTTTCAGTATGCATGTCACAACAGTCTTGGGCACGTAGTGGTGTCAAAGATTACAACTTTTTCCAAATGAACATGTTCCGGGAAATTTCGAATAACAGACTTACACATATAGCATTTGCCCCTATTGATAGACAAATTATGCATGGTGTTTCGCAGGTCAAGTTCTGACGCTGAGGGAAATTTCGCACACCTGCCGAACATCGCTGTCTGAAGGGATGCCTACCAATCAGGGGTAAATGCCAAATTAGAAAGTCCTTATACAGTATAAAGTTTCCCACCAAATATTCATATGCAAAAAGTAATCATCTTTGAACCCCCTTACCCTTTAAGATTTTAATGTGTTGGCACATTATAATCACGTGGATGACTCGAACTCTACGACATAATGAACCTTTCGGTACAAGTAAAATCAGACGGAAGAAACTGGCGATCATCAGGCGTGGAAAATGATAGAAACACAAGAGAAGAAACTGGAAGAAATAAAGAAAGGAAACAGTGAGAATTCTGAGGCTACGACAGATGAAAAAAAAAGAATGTTGTTCAACCGAATCACAAAAAACTTCCACTGGTGTAAACGGTTTGGGCTAAAAATATTAACTTAGCAATAAAACAATGGACGTTGATCTTTTGAATATTTCATTTTGTTAATGTTCATCAATTTTGATATTTAATTAACCGTAAACTTTCTACTGCACGTTTCAGAAAAAAAGGTATATGAGTGCATATTGGTGTGCGGACCTCACACGGGGACAAAAGCGTTTTTTGACCCAGTATAGCGCCGAACCCTGATCGCGTAGATTCAGCGTTTATTGACAAAAACTGTTTCCCTCTACTCCCATCCATCTGAAATCAGCGTTTGTGCATTTTGATTTTTTTCTGAAACAGTCTGTTTATGACCCACTGCAGGGTGTTCAGTCGGTAGATGCAATGTCCGATATACGGTGGGCGTGGGTTCGCATCCCAAGACTTGTGACGTTTTCATCGCCAGATTCACTAATTCTCAGAAGTTATACAGGTAGGTTCAAACATTCTCGGAAAGATATGTCGTGATATTTTATTCTATTACATTATTGCATATGCAGCGCTTTTAAGGCTCTATTACTAGTTATTTAATTCCATATTAATTGTTATTTAAATAAAATCATTTGTTTAACAATAAGAGGTGACTTTATATAAAATTATTAAAAAATGACTTTATTAAGATTACAATAGTTATTTAAGTATTCAGGGTATCAAATAGACGTTTTTGCCCCGAGGCAACTTCCAACCCCTCGGGCCTGAGGCCTGAGGCTTTGGAAGTCGCCCTAGGGGCAAAAACATCTAGTAACGCTCGTGGTGCATACAAGGATAACCTTTGTGGTTTACTAATTCGTTGCTGAATAAAACGAGAATTTGAAGCATTTTATAATTTTTGTGCGTCTAAATGAAAAGATGCAATGTAATTGTCATTTGTCAATATGATGTCAGATACAGAAAACAGCGTGTGTATCTAAGGACTGATTAGTTCGTAAAAAATGAAAGAATATAGAGAAGTTCTGTGGAAATTCTCACAAAATTTAACAAAGCTACGAACGGTGAAGTCATTAAAATATCGAGATATATTATACGAAAATGATTACAGTGCATTTGAGAGTTAAAGTAGAAAATAACAATGTGAAAATTGCACTGAACGGTACGTGAAATGATACGTATAAGTAGGTTATTTGTCTCTATTGCCAAACGTTATTTAGAATTATTTCGAAACATCAAAAAGTAACATTTCGAGAATTTTAGCCAATATGTCTCATACATTTTATTACTATGAATAGTACTGCTACTCACGAAGTATATATGTTTCTAAAAAAAGGTTTACGTAACAATAAAATATGACGATAATATGGCAATTATAAATTCACTGCAAGATTCCAAAATTGCAATTTTATATCAATTAAGCAAAATAAAGTTTATAATGAGTTATTTTACTTATTTGGGCATTATAACATTTATTTACTGTATTTGCTTGCATCTTAACTTTTATAAATCGCATTCTTAAACAATGTTGTATGTGTTGTATTGATATTAGAGCGGGCCATAAAGAATTCAGAAGGCCCGAAGGCAGAAAGTATCATAAAGGCCCGCAAGGGTATAAACAATAGCGTTACGTGTTTTGTTTCAGTTCCGTAAACACATAGCAATGAACTAGTAAACCGGGGCGGTGGGGAGCTGGGACGGAAAGCAATACGACACCCGACGTTACCATGACTTCACGATGGGGCTCATTTCGGTGACCAAAATCCATTGCACAGGAAAATATGAAGAGAGCGTTAAGAATTCAGGGGACAGTGAAAAACGTTAGCTTCCTTCCCGTCGCGCAGTCACCACCCCGCGCGAGGAAAGACACGAGGAAGAGGCTGAAGGGTGCGGAGGGGATGCGGAGGGAGTGGAGGGGTTCGAGGGTGGCGAGCGGGTGGCGGATGGAGGGCGGATGGATGGCGGAGGGGGGCGGGAGGGGTGGCGGAGGGAGGCGGATGGGGGCGGGGTTGCGGAGGGGGGGGAGGGAGCGGAATGGAATTGACGGAAGGGTGACGGAGGGGGAGAAGGGGTGGAGAGGGTGTGGAGGGAGGAGGAGGGGTGAAGAGAGATCGGAGGATGGTGGAGGGTGCGGAGGGTGGGGGCGGGGTGGGGTGGGGGGCCGTGGTGCGGCGATCCATCAAAGCGCGCCGCTCTTTTGTGCTGTCGCGGAGCACCTCCGCCGGGAACTTTAACGGCGGCCGCGCCGTAACTCCGCACTCGGCGCAGGTGGCGATTGCACACTCGGCTCGGGGGAGGGGCATGACGGGTCTCCTGCCGCCGCCGGGAAAATACGGACTGCCCCTAAATCATGTGCGGAGAGGGGATGTTTTGCCAACGTTAATGCACCGTTATAAAATTTCCCAAGTCTTTTTTTCTTCTCTTTTATTTTATTTTTTACGTCACGAGATGTCGTGGCACGTTCACACGTCGGACATTACACACGACATTTATTCTAACATTACAGACTATTAAAGATGAATGCATCATCATACAACAAAAGAAAATGTGTAATGATAATAGGCTAATAAATCGGCTAACAAATGAGTAACAAGAGTACTATTTTAATGAATTTGAACCCTAATTACACAGTATGTTCCAAAGAAAGTACACTTGTTGAATGAAATTACCAATTATGTAACAAATTATGCCGTCTGGTCCTAACAGAAAGGAAAAGAAAGCGGTTTAAATAATGAATTTACTTCTGAAAGCATGACAGCCAATGTCCTGATGAGATACCGGCAATTTCGAATAAAAGCGATGACAAATGGCGAGACTTCCCGGAGCGTTGAAGATGGGATGCGGGGCGCTGGAAAAGCAGGCGGCGACACCTCAGCACGTCGCCGGGAGAAAACGAGAGCGAGCAAAGAAAAATAGTCGGAGAATTATGCAGTCGAAGGAACGGGAGAAAGCATGCGGGCGATACTTTTATCTTCTGTCTATAAATCACGGCTGCGGCGCCGTTAACGCCAAAGAGAATTACATTGACGCCGAGGCGCGTGATGTAGGCCCCCTAATGCTCTCGGCGCCCGGGACGCGCGCCGCCATGTAAGGACACGCGCTGCGACCTCTCGCTGAAGAGGCCGCCTTCAACGCCCGCTCGCGGCTCGGCGCCCAAACAATTTGCGTCTGGAAGTCCATTCGGGCGCGCGTAAATATGCCGGAGGAGGAGGCACTTCGTAAATATCGGCCTTGTCGCCGCCTCTGCCAACACGCGCGCGTTGCGCAACCGCAGGCCGCCCCCTCCCCACCCCCACCCGCGCCTCGCGGACTTCTTTCCCAAGCTTTCTCCACAAAAATCCCGAAAATGCTGCGACGGACGCGGGACAATGTGCTCTGTCATGGTTCTTGGCCATGTGAGATGTCGGTATTGCCCGAATCCCATCCGAACATATTTCTCTAATGTGCAACCCGTCCTCGCGTTCAATATCTGTAATACACGTTACATCCAAAACAATTAAAACGTTATTCAGATAGTGTGTAAGAAGTCCAATAACAAGAACATTATGCAGCTCTCTCTGACAAAATATACTGTTCAGATTTTTATTAAAAATACACACAATTTAGCAACAGTCTGTTGGTGATTTTAAAATATTCGAAATCGAAGTTCGTTGAAAAAAGTTGCTAAATTGGCAAAATAATTATTCCATAAAATTTTCCGAAAAAAATGTAGACAATGAGTATCTGAACTTTTACCAATTATTCAATCAATCACGGCGCTGGTATCGGACGCAATGCGTTATAACTGTCAGGTCGAATCTTTGTCAATCAAATCTCTTCACCACATACATTGTCCTTCCATTAGAGACCACTTCTATATTACGGAATTTCGAAAGGAGAAGGAAATTGTTCATCGAAGTCAATGCAAGTTTTTACAAAACTTGGTCCGGCGATTTGAGGCAGAGGAGGGTAAGGCGGAGCAGAGTCAAGCGGGGCAAGGATACTGGATTGATTGATTGATTAGTGATTCCGGGCGCGTCAACTGCTAAGGTCATTGGTGACGTAAGCGTTGGGAAGGTTTTATCGCGGGAGGCAGCGGTAATCTCCCGCTGATTGCGAGATCCGTCGCCGACCTACCCTTTGGTTTACGGGGTTTCCCTAATCAGGTATCTCCTACCAGCGAGGCATCACCCCAGCCGGGTCAAACTCTGAACTCCCGACTGGTCTCCTGGCATGTGTAGTGCATGTATGTGTAAGAGGTAAAGATAGGAAGAGGAAGGAAAGATCGCGCGCGGTCTGTTGCACTTTGCTGGGGGCCTGCTCCGGTATTCGCCTGGAATTGACAAGAGAAACCATGGAAATCTACCGATCAGAGCACCCGGCCGGCAGATTTCTCCCTCAGACAGGGGAAGAATTCTCTTAGCTCTGTAGCTAATGACGAAAATCCTGTCACTGTCTCGACACGACTAGAACCCTAGAACCCCCACAGTCAGAGGGCCTGCAGGGACAATTGATGCCCTGAGCCACCTACGTCGCTGGGGTGGGAGAGTAAGCTCAGGGTGATGTGAAGTTGAACGAAGCGGGGAAGGGCCAGGAGCTGGTAGCAAACTGACAGAGGCGGGGAGAGGGCGGTGTCAGACAGACGAAAACTAGTGGTCCTAAAACAGCACGTATTTTCTCGCCCTCATTTTCAAGGCAAAATTAGGCAAAAAGTACTCAAATTTTCGAAAAATTGTAATTGGCCTTACATCAAAATCTATCTTTAAGAAACAGATTTTATTAAGGGAAAAATGGATGGAACTCTTTTTTTGATAATTTTTAAAATAGCCCAGAGACTTCATGTGAAGTACCCTCCAAAATTAAAATATCAATTTCAAATTCAAGGACCGCGACATCAGCTGGATCGATTGGTGAATATGAGTTTTGGAGAAAATAGGCCGCTAGCGTTGTTCACAGGCGGACAGTGACAGAGGGACGGACAGACGTTTTGCGGTCATTCGGTTTTTGGAATCAAAGACCCCAAAACATGGATTCTGGCTACACAACGTGTTAGAGGATTTCTTTTTTTTTCTTTTCTTTTTTTTTTCTTTTTTCAAATTTAGCAACTATCTTTATCCACTTGTTCGTTACGAGGGCCCTGTAATAAGAGTTTTTTCTGCTGAAAGTTCGCCGATTTTTCGCGCAGCATTACATAACTTTTTCTCTACTGCGTAAGCGGTAGCGAGAAAGTAAAAAGCGCAGCAGGAGATATCGGGGTGCGTCCTGGCGAGGGGCGGCTTGCGAAGTGAGGGAGGGCTGGGAGGGAAGGGGATAGCGGTGCCAGGCGAGGCGGGGTTGTCGGGGGGCAAGGGGTGGTCGGGGTGGAAGGGGTGTGTGGGGAGGAGAGGGGAATGCGGTGGCGGGCGAGGCGGGGACGGTGGGGACGAGGAGCTGAGGCAGAGCGGGTCAGAAAGGGATGACAGGAGGAGGGGGCCGACGCATCGCGCTCCGTGATTAATGTGCTGCGACGTCCGTCTGTTCTCGTCTGCTTTAACCACACGCGAGATGTCTGCGCGGGATTCTTGTTTGCCGCATCATTGTCGGAGGGTCAGTTGATTAACTAATACCTGAAGAAGATTCTCTTCCTCCCATTCTTCATTACAAGAGATTTTCTAGCGAGAGCATTAGGTATGCATAAAACTTGCGAAGTAATCTTTATAATCAGCTTAAAATATGTGTAGCGGGATCCTTTCTGAGAAATGTGCATCCGTAATACAGAATGTTTCATGATCGATGAATATAATGAATATAAATGTCGATGAATATAAAATAAATAAAATTATTTAATCAACTAGGTTTTATTATTTTTATAACGTATTAAAAAGGATTTACGAACGGAAAGTACAGTGAAAGGATTAAATATCCAACAATTTGATTAACATAGAATTAAAACCAGTAAGTTCCTCACAACGAAATATAACAGTGACAAGGAGACCTTAATTAATTCAGAAATACAAATATGCAACCTCTAGCATATAATATTATGAGCAACTATAATTATATTCATTTCTCGAAAAGCACATCCAATTTCATTTCCAAGACTTGCAACACGTACGGTTCCCCACACACTAATTACACACACACACACACACTAACACTCACTACACTACCACACATGCCGGTAGACCGGTCGGGGGCTTGGAGCTTGTCCCGGGTAGGGCGGTGCCCTGCTTGTGGGAAATATCTGGTTTGCGAAAAGCCCTCTAGTCGAGGGTAGGTCGGCTCCGGATCTCGCCATTCAGCGGAGGAGGATCATCACCATCTCCCGATGAAAAACACGCACTACACTTACGGACTAATTATTTCTATAGTTGACGCGCCCGGAATTACTAACCATCAGTCAATGAATCGATCAAACCATGCCTCGAAGCACATGGGACGGCGCGGCGCGGCGCGGCGCCGATGGAAGCGCTGGAGGCGTCGCGGGGCGCAGCTGACGAGGGGGCCAGGAGCGGCAGCTGTAGGGGCCAGGAGGCCGCTACCCGCCGCCTCGTTAAGGCTGACACACATCGGCGCCCGAAATCGCCTCACTCCGCCAGTACTCGGCTTCTCCGCACCCCCGCGATGCGGCGAGCGCCAACCACTTCGCGGCGTGAGTGATGCGACATCGATAACAAAACAACTACGTTACCAAACAGCGATTTTCAAAATTAAAACATACATGTTAATAATACATCGACTAAATCCATAGATGGTTTTAAACATCTATGTTTGAAAGCTCGTTTAGTAATTTACAACATTAAATTCTTGCTCAACAAACTCTAATTTGATTGTGGCCGTTCTATTAACTTAAAATTCAGATTTAACTGAAAACGAAGATTAAAAAACAAGAACAATGGGCAAAATTATGTCAGTCCTAATTTCATTGAAGAATAGTACGGGGAGAAAGAGAGGAAGCCCTATACTTCGGTTTTTCTTTCTTGGCGCACGGGGCTGTGTCATCAAAATGGAATATCTGACGGTATTTCGCGTACTGAAGTATACATCTATGACCGCCTCTCCATGTGTGAAATACGAAGGAAGGCCCAGAAAATGCCACCTCATCATCTCCGACGAGAAATTCTCTCCTCAATGAACTTATACAAACAGCCTACCTTTGGTTCCAATACAAAAAACCGGCAGTGGTACCAGTAATCATTTTTTTCATAGTTTAACTTTTAGAAAATTGTGATTAAGGGAATTTTTCATTTAAAGCAAAACATTGAAAACGTAAAAACATGGTGCACAAAACATCGATGTTAAAAACAACGCCTTCAATACAAAAAAGTTTAAAACCTTGATCTTTCTATAAAATCATCAATGTTTTGAAAACATCAATACAGATGTCGCATCCTACTTCGCGGCTGCCGACGGACACTCGGCCCTCGACACAGATCATAGAATACAGGGCCAACTAGATGTATAATACACTTAAGCCCCTCGCTTGCTACGCAAGTTATGAGCGCCGTCAATAATGAGATAGGCTCATATTTCAGAACGGGTTACGCAGAACGCCATTGGCTTGACCTGGTATTCCACGAGCCCTCGGGCGCAGGAACATACCTTGACCAGAGAACTCCAGAGGGTTCTACACAAGGTCAGTTTCCATAAACGAAATAGAACTGTATGTGGAAGCAAGGAAATGCGTACGTTGAAAGGGACAAGTGAAACTATCATTCAGAACATTCGAAAAATACCACTTTGTACCAGATATACTTGGACCGTCATATGAATAATTCCTTCAGAAACATTTCCGAAAATGTTTGAGTGAAAATCTTTGAATAAGAATTATTTTTAATTCCATTGCTTTCTGAAGATAATTCGATTTCTTGTTATTCGTATTTCCAGTTATTTCATCCTACATTCATGGGTTATTTGATGCGTTGTCTGGTACAAAAACTGTTTAGCACTACGAAATAATACAGAGACCGAGTCTGAGAGATTACAGGTGTCCGAGCGATTAAATAATGCCTCATTTCAAGAATGAAAATGAACTGAAGAAGAGAGCATGAAAAAGAAAACTTGCTTCAGTCAAATTCTGATCGAAGGAAGACCGGCGTGGGCTTCAGTCCCTTCGTTCAAAGGGGAATCCGAAAGAATATCCAAAGATTTCAATATTCCAAAAGTGCTCAGCAGCGCGCATTTAAATGCAAAAAGGTATGTGGAGTAAAGTCTTCGAGTTAGTTTATGAGAAAATTTGTTTATATTTCTTACCTGTATGAACTAATTAGACGATGACAAGCGATATTAAATACATACTTTTCATTTTAACGGCACTAAAAAATTACCCTAGTAAATCAACACTTCCCCAATGTTAAGCTTCTATTCTTGTATAATAATTCTTCATATTTTATGCCAATTCCCGTTGGAACATTCGAAGATCGACAAAAGTATATTTTCCTGTAAAAAAATTTGAAATTTCATGGTGTTTTTTCTATCAATAACAGTTATTCTATAGATCAAATCCAGTATGATACGACGTATTAATCACAAATAAATATCTGAAACGTCTTCACATAACAACGATGAATCTATCCAAACTCTAATGAAAGTGATTAAAAATATCTTCACTCTGGCCACTGTCGGCTGCTCGAGTCGAGACACAATGAAAAACATCGTAGAAACGCGGTCAAACGGGAAGTGCAGAGCCTCTTGCACAAGCGGCTGCAGGGCGCCGCCGAAGGCCGGCTGCTGGCGCCACCGGCACAATGCAAGCAGGGGTGCACACGCCGCTCCGCCTAGAGGCACAGGGGCGCCCAAACACACGGAGGACGCATCAGGCCGTTAGACGCCTTCTTTCCGACACCACGCTCGCCTGTGTGTTACGGCTAAAGTCCGAATCTGGGCAATTCGCGAATTAACCACCTAACATTCACATTACCCAACATGGATAAAGTATAAAGCAGATGTGGCTTCGTAGCATACTTCGGAGTTTAGCCCGCCTTCGGCTAAATTAGCCAAAGCGAGGTGCACATTAGCCAAAGCGATAAAATAAGTGACGTACGCGAGGTATAACAGATATCACGTGATAAACAAGTATTCCCAATGGGGTCTCTGTACAATTAGGGAGAGCCAGTCGGCGTTCTATTTACGCCAGTCGTTTTCTATTTACGCGGTGCCCACCTACCCTGTACTCAGTACAGCTTACCTCAGGTGACGCTTCACGTCACATTTCCGAGTTTAAGAGATGAGGTTTCGGCCTTCGTAATTGACATTAAAAAAAATCTTCGGTGTGTAAGAGCAACCTTGAAACGCACACACATTCCAGCGCATTTTTAAGGCAAAATACCTCTTGCAAACACAAGACCCCTCACACGCGGGACATGTGAGCCAGAAGGTTTCCTAACGACTGCATCATTACCCAAACAAGCGTTTCCAAACTAAGATGTTCAGAATAGCCGCGCCAACCCTCAATGTGAGGGCTCCCTACTCACGGGTAGTTTTTGGTTTCCTTCATCTAAGGCGCTCAGTCTCGAAACTTCTGGCGTGGATCTTATCAGAGCCATTTCCAATGCATCGTTGCTCAAATATGGTGCTCAACTACTCAAAAATTGCTCAACTACTTCACCATTGCTCAAATATAGATTGTTGGATAACGCCAATTGGCATAAACTGCAAGGCCTTTCTCGAAAACATGCCTAATAATGACACAACCGTGCTAGTTTCAGAACTGTTCACAGATATTCCAGTTTACTCTTAAGGTTAGTACTCATTCACAGACAAAATAGTGCGCCTGCCGACATCGTACATTTTACAATTGGCTTTCGCTTTTACATCTTAGATAATTGTCACATGCCCACTCCTATATTAAGTCTTTGCACGACCATGACTTGAATTCTATTCAAGAGTTTTACGAACACAGTTACAAAGGTTATGTTTTAGAGCAATTTTATCCATGGTAATTTTTTTCTTGATAGATTTCACAGTCCACTGATGTTATTTCCTACAAGGACATCCTTTATGGGAATACCATAAAATAATTAACAATAAAGTCCTCTTTCGACAATCTTGAAATCGTTAGTTAGATTGAATAGCACACACAAACTAAGCCAATACCAAACAAAAAAAGCACAAACATGGTAATGGTTTTTACTTCTGCGATAGTGGTAGTGATACATCTACACGAACGAAGGTTGCATAACTAGTTTCTATTTCTCAATTCGAAATGGAACACCAAGGACTTGCGATTTTCATCAACAAGGACGTGGAGAACAACCCGATGTTAATAAACAATCGCACCAACATCATGAAATATTACAAGCACGAGTTGCACGATTTTCAATCAAGAATGAACTCCTTTTTGCGATTCCACTGTTTATGTTCAGATTTGTCAATTCGACGTTGTGAAGATAACGCTCTGGGTATTTTCCACAAAAATGAAAGCAATATCTCCAAAAATGAAACTAGAGTTTGGTTGAGGCAACGACATTGTTTAGTTGCTTTTCAAGAAATGAATATACCATGATGAATTTCACATATAACGCACTGGCACGCATGGGCAGGCAGGAATTATCTTTCCTCTTCTGCGTAGAGGCATAACTATACATCACCTTTGTCGTGATATACGCAGAAAAAGAGTCAAGACACTAACGATTGGATAAAATTGCGAATTTTTATGAAATTAAAGTACATTTGTCACAGTACTCAACACTTCAAAATTTCAGCACATCAGGTTTGCACATCGTTTTAAGCGTTGATGGGGCCTGGGTTCGCGAACCTGCCACATAAAGTAAGGTAGGAGCGACAAAGAACAACACCTGGAAGAAAGTATTCTAAATCACCCGGCGGAAATTTATTCGTTTATTGTTACGAAGGCAATGTGCACGTTAATGATCAAGACAGTGAGCAGGAATTTACTACCAAGTAAATCACCGGGGAGGTCGGTAGGCAGGACACTCACGTCTAGACACAAAAATAATACCCTTGTCCTACGTGTCGCAACGGCCTCCGAGTACATGCGAGGATTTTATAATCTCTCTGATCGTTCGTATTTTCAAAACCGTCTCTAACCTTCTTCCGAAACTGAAATCTCATGCTATAGTAGGTGAACAAGAAACGTGGGAAGATTTTTTTCGTTAGAAGAAGAAACATATGCAGAAATAGTACATTTTCACTGATAAAAATCATCGAAGATAGTTCACAAGACTGTCAGAGTAGAACTGTTGGTATTGGGGTGCGAAATAATTGGCTCAGAATAAAACATTCCTGCAAAATGACAATTTTATTTTTTGAAAATATTGTGTTGGTCGCTTTTCAACATCTCGGTAATATAGCGACCACTGTAACTTTTAACTTTGGGGTAGCGGCGGTAACATATTAACATCCATGCCCGGGCGGGATTCGAACCCGCGACCCTTGAAGCCACGATAGCAAATGGCCCTTCGGGCTGACCGACGTCGGCTATTCAGGCCGGCAAAATGACAATTTCTAAGATAAATTCACAATTTCTTGTGCATCGACTATACCAACACGAATACAATTTTCAGAACAATTTCGCAGCTGAAACCGTACATGACATTATTAATATTATTTACTTTTCTGTAAGTCGAATACTCAAAATTTAGAAATTATATATCCAGTAGAAATAAACCCTTGGCAGTGCGTAATTTTATTTCACTCCTCTGAAATAATTCCTCTATTGATTATAATTAATGATCTCTTGCTTCATACATTTCTTGAGAACACTGTGATAAGAAAATTCAATTGTCTCCTGCATTAATGATCTAAAGAAAAAGTATTAAACAAAAAATATGACTATTAAAATGGTACATGAATTACAGTTTCTTGTGAGATCAGAAGCACTGCGAAAATATACAAACTCGCCTTGGCAATAGCGATCCGCTAAAGATACGACTCGTAAGTTTCCACCCCTTTTAGATATTCCTACACAACTGTAATCTCTTTAAACGTTCAAACAGAGTTACAATTCGTACAATAAGTGCGAGAGGAGAGCTGCCAAACGAGCGATTTGTGATGCTTCAAGACAGGCCCTGCACGAAACGTTGGCCAAAAGGTTTCCGCAGAAGGAAGGCCTCGAAAGTTCCTGTGTTGCCATCAACCTCTGGCCTCGAAGGTCTCAGAAGTCGATGTAATCAATTTTTTAAAAATATTAACAAGAAAATAAAATAAAAAAAATATTTTAATCAAATAAATATTACAATCTTCGGATTTGTTTGAAGGAGGGGACTAGAACATAGAGGTGTACATAACATAGCGATACAATTATGATTATAAATATGATTAATTTTAAATGAATACGATGATGGTTTCTACATTTATAATACGCGAACATAATAATAATAATATTAGTAATCATCATTGCGAGACCGAAGGGCACAACCTTGTCGTCAACGGTGACTAGTAGCGAAACGGAAAACTAGGCTTCTACACATTAGCATAACGTGTAGAAGAGCGCTTATGAATAAGTTTAGAAATCAAAGTAATTTCGTTTTCTCAGTGTAATAAGTCGGTTCTTCGAACTGGGATAGAGGGATAATATCCGAATTCACCACAAAGTCAGATTCTTACTGCCATTCAGCACATGAGCAAATTGTGGCGGAGCCATCGAAAGCAGTTTATAAAATGATATACGGGAAGAAATGGCTGACTACTCTTCTACATCCTTCCCGCAATACTTTCTCATTGTAATGTTGATTTCTCTTCGTGAGGGTAGGGTAGAGTAGTGTTTGTCGTCCTCCGGTGCGCAGAAGTGTATAGTAGGCGCGCAATGCGGCCGGACGGACGCTGAGCGCCGGCGGCGGCGGCGGGTGGCAGGCAGATAGCATCTCGGCTCCCTCGCCTTCCCCGCCCGCCGCACCTGGAACGCAGCGGCCCGGCCGCCCGGCGCAGCGCGGCGCGGCAAGTGATTCAAACGAGCGTCCGCTGCACCTCGGAGCGAGCAGTACGCGGTCACGCCCATCGCAAAGACTCCGCCACACAACGGGATCCTCAAGAGCCGCGCTCTTCACGTTTCCGATGTTTTGAAAAGGGAAAATTTCACATTACAATAATAACACTAGTGGCCTGCAGCACTAAAAACGCTGTTGTCAACTGGGGAAAATGGGGTCCTGGAGCACAAAAATTCGCTCTTTTGAAACGTGCATTCCGAAGCTTTTTTCTTCCTCGGCATATGGCGTCAGTTGTATCGTAAGCAGTGAAGCACGGAGTATGGGAATATAATCGGAACATCAACCATGAGAAATCACGGATTAACAAAATCAAGTCTTTGTAATTTTTTCAGTAAAAATTGAAACTCTTTCTTTGATTTCGGACCTATCCCGAGTTTCTGAACTTCTAACGAAACCATAGACTTCTTTCACATGACCCTAGTTGCATCAATTTATTCATGTAAGCGAAATTAGCAATAACAATCGAGTTGAACTCGAGATTTTTCTCGAGTTCTTGGGTAACATCGAAACCATTGACAACTCTCACACGTCAGATGCTGAGTAGCATTCTATCAATTTCTGCGCGCAGTTGAAATAAATTAAAAGATGACTACCATCTACATCACAAATGAGGTGCACTGCACCTCTAATGTGTATATAACCATTTTATGTACTCGTATGATCAAGCAGTAGTTTGAAAAACGACAATTCACAATTGCTGCCATTGTAACCCCCCGCCTATAAAAGTTGATTCGAAAGAAAGCCAGAATGAAAAGTGAGTTGGCCAACCTGCCTTGTAGTACCTTGCAGTGCGTGGGCGTGGGCGTGGGGGCGGGGGCGGCGGCGGCGGCGGCATGGGGGGCGGCGGCGCTGGCCTCTCCGCTCCCGCTGCGCTGCGCTCCGCTCCGCTCCTGCCCGCTCCGCTCCCTGCGCCTCGCCTGGCCGGGCGCTGCCGCGCGGCGCCGCCTCCGAGCGCCTCTCCGCACCTGCGCACCACACCACAACGACCTCTTTCGGCGCTATGTAAGACACATTCCCCTACCTTTGTTTTTTGTTATTTAAGGTCGCACCAACAAGTAACTGAAGATGATATGATATGGTGATGATAGGAGGTGAAAGGACGAACACAAATACAACCATGCCAGAGGCGGGACTCGAAACCAGCGATCCTTTGGTCTGAGATCGCTACGACACTACTGTCTTAGCGATTTCGGCCACCGGGGATCGGCCTACCATCATTGTTGCTACACTTAATATGTTTAAGTCTTTGTGCATTTTTGATTTTTCGATTGAAAAAAAATTCTGGAAAAGAGCTTTACAATAACGCCAATAATTAACACCAATAATTGCAGTTAATCTTTGATGTTTGTCTTTTAAGTTTTTTAAAATTTGTATTTCTATTTTGCGTGCCATATTTCATTGCACAAGAATATTTGATGTACCAGATTATGGCCGAACGTGTGCACTGAATATCTTTTATTCGTTTTATACAGTTTTATAATGTTTTCTTATAGTTGTATTTCTCTTAAGAAAAGGTCCCTTTAAAACTTTTAGACAGCAGACAATTTTCTTGAATTATTTTATTTCATAACAATTCAAATTAAATCTTTAAGGCTCTCGAAACGTCGTTGAAGACTGGAAAAACATAGACGTAAGATTTAATTTAAATTGTTACGAAATAAAATAACTCAAAAAAATTGTCTGCTGTCTAAATATTTTAAAGAGACCTTTTCTTAAGAGAAATGAATATCTTTTAAACCTCCTATTAACAGCAACGTTCCCTTCAGTGGAAAATGAACGTTTAAATCTGATCGGTAGTGTGGGCTTTCCCAGCCCAATGACAAAGCAAAACATGTAACCTATTCAAATGGGTACCGAGGAAAAAAGTAGGTCCAGTACATTATGGGATGATGCTATACATTCTCCTTTCTCAAACTTCACGAACTGAGCGCCTCTCCTGACTAAACGATCTGCCAACAAGTTGTGGACAGAGTCAACACACTGGTTCGCAAGAAGTGCCTGAACGTTCTATGGGATACAGTTTTTTGTGTATGATATCCAAGACTTCTTTTCCGCCTAAAGATCACGCCACCTTGTTCAAAGCATTCAAACTCATTCAAAATACTCTTTACCAAATCAAATTGGTTACAGCCGTACGAGGTACTAAAATCTAGGGAAGTCAGAAGCCCATGTTATGGGTACATCAAAACGAAAATTTCCCAACCAGGTCTCTGTAAATATATCCAACCATCACAAGATTACATATTTACTTTCTCGCATTACATTCTACTTACGTAATATGCAGAAAGTATTGTAATGTTGCAATGGGGAGTCAAGATTTTTCAACAGAAAATGTATTTATTTGAGGGGGGGAGGGACTGATATCGAAAAGTGGATAATTCTAGTTCATATACTTAGTAAATAACTTCCTCTTTTTGCCTTTTTGAAAGATTATAATCTTTTGAAACCTGGTTTTTTATAACTGCACTCCAATTGAGATCAAATACCGCTGCCAATAAAACTACTCTTAGTAGAGGAATGCCCAGGGAGGATGTATACTGCAGGAAGTGCAATACAGAGGTAGAAACCATGAATCCCATCCTCGGTCAGTGCATTTTTACGAAGCCAGCAAGAATAAAGCGCCATGACGAGATCAAGAATTCCATAGAGGGGAAGATGCTCCGGAAATCGGACACTGTGGTGTCCACGGAAGCCACTTTCTCTGTTGCCGAAGGGGTTAGACTCAAACCTGACCTGGTAATAAAAAGCCGAGAAGGTGTCCACGTGGTCGATGTGACTGTCCGCCACGAGGATAGCCTTCTGAAAGCAAGAGAGGAAAAGGTGGTAAAATACCAACCAGTCATTGGCAGCTCAACTTCATGGAGTGCCCAACGCCAGAATCCTGCCAGTGGTGGTTGGAACCTCAGGGGCTATGCCACGATTCACAGTCAGTGTCTTCAAGTCGTTGGGGATCACGTCTCGAGGCGATCTAGTGACTATCTCGTTAATTGCTCTCAGAAGCTCTACTAAGCTCTACACACAATTTGTAAATTATGATAGAGCAATTTAGCATTGCTGGTAGTAAATGCAGAAAAGGAACGTCTTCGTCCCGTGGGGAAGTCTAGGGAACCCAGAGGATCCTAAAATGCCTAGGAATTACCCATTACTTAGTTACCACGGCTTTAACTGGGAAGTGAATGTTATTTAATATAGCGTATAGAAAATTGTACATTCAGATCCTTTTGTGGAACTTTGATACTGAAAATTCGTTAAGGGCAAAACATCTGTCCGTCTGTGAACACACCAGCCGCTGCAGCGGCTAAACGCAAAACTGTACGCAAGAATTGATATTCCTCGATGGATCTGGCTGATGTGGATGGCATCTTCAATTTGAAACGGAGATTGGAGAGGAAGGGGGCTTTACACACATGACGCCTCAAAGACATTTTCAAAATTTTTCTCAAAAAATTACACAATTTTTTCTCAGATAGAACAAAATACGCGTATAAAAGTTATGCGAATTCTATTGTCGTTGAATTCTTTGAATTTTCGAAAATTGCGAAAGTTACCTTTTTAGGTTGTACCTACAACTAGGATATTGAACATAGACACTCTTTAAATGAAATATGTTATTCGAAATAAAATTTTTAAATGATTCAATGTACAAATATTTCAAAATATGAGAAGTTTCCGAGTAATTTTTCGTGTAATAAATTTTCATAAGATTTCCTTAAAAAAAACAAAAAAAAAAAACAGAAAAGCACAATTTTTTCTTTATATTTTCTCGGATAGAGCGAAGTAGGCTTATAAAAAGCAAGTCCGATTTACGTTAAAGTCTCAGGATTTTTGAAAAATGCAAATAACGCGAAGACGTATCTGATATTGTACATCACTTGTTAAATTTAATGTCAATCTCGGCATCCCATATTTCTTTTGTACCCGAAAACATGAATACTTCGATGGCTAGATAATAGTGTTAGCACTAATGATCTTACAACAATTGTGCAAGGAGACATTCATGAAACGGAAAACCGTCCCAAAAATCCGCATGGCTTTGTCCTACTTACATTCTATATATTTTTTACGAAAGAACGTTGACAACTGCACCCATTTATTCACTTGTGTTATTCGTAAATACAGAACTATTCATTACACTAGTGACAAACTATTTTCTTAATTTTCTTTAATATTACCAATATCTCTCTCCCATTACCACGTTGGTTTATAGAGAGGCGAGGTTCGTTTTCCACGGTCGCGAATTGTCCTCGACTCTCAAAAGCCCTCACTGCAAGGGCTCTGATGACCGCAATGCTTCGATGAGCTATGAAAGCTCGAGAGAACAGTTTCTGCTCCACTTATGTGGTCCAGTGGGACCGACCAACTTTGGCCAACCAACTCTCCCAATTTATTAAGACACTAAAAAATGATTACTCGCGATCCTTAGGAATAATAAATCACGCATATTTCGCCGAGTTCAATACTATTAGCTAAACGAATCACGTCATGCAATTAATTAGAAGAATCGTATCTTTCGTAACGCATTCTTCACCAAAGTGCCGCCGGATAATCATTGGTAACATCATGTGAGTAAGTGGCTATAGCGGGCACCAGTGGATTAATCTGGTTCGCTTCATAAAGTAGCGAATTGCTTTATCCGGAGACGTCCTGATGAGCCAGACCTAACCTGTAATTTCGCGAGCGGCGTCGAAGCTTTTTTTCCTCTTCCCGAGATTCGTTCGGCGGGTGAACAAGCGGGCCACACACGAGGATTTAAATACCCATGTAAATAATCAAGAACTTGTTTCCAAGGGAAAATTAAAAGCATCATGACCATCATCGTAACCGTCAACAGCGACACAGATTGGAACAAGCTCATCGCAGGACGTGAGGCCCATTTCGACGCTTGTGCCACAACGCACAGAGCCTCCACGGGAGAATGTACAGGGCCAAAAATCACAGCATCGATCAAACCAATTTGAGAGGGCCTGTTACGGCCGAAGGGGAAGATTATTCGGGTAGTAGTACCTCTAATGATGAGAGAGTTCCGTTAACTCTCTGACGTATCATGAGAAAATGCATTATTATCCGATCAACGGGTTCTGGCGATATTTCATCTCACGCTATGAAACGATGGCTATCTGGGATAAAGTGATTGGTGCAGTTGATATTTGTCAGTAAGCATGTAAGTAGATTGTGCAATTAAATTCGGCATCATCTCAAATAAAATAGAAGCACTTTACATAGTCAACTTTATATTAAATTGAAATTTGAATAAAATTATAGCTTACGAAAACATACGCATCCGAAATTGAACAAAACTACCAATCTACTTGCATGTAAAGAAAATAAACATGTACAATTGTTGGGTTTTTTTACTCTTAGAGTGCAAAGGTCAAGGCTATTTTCCCAAAAAAAGTTTTGAGAGCACTTACTGGCGTTCTAAACGAGCCTGAGGAAGTTAACACTCGTACGATGTCTTAAGTGATCGAAGGCAGCTATTTATATCAAGCTATGAGTCGGAAAAGACGATTCGTCGCTGACAGACCACGGGTGGAGGGGGGGCGTGCAGGGCTCGTCCTGCTGCATTCGCACGAGTCCACTGCGCGCAGCGGCCGCGGCGCTGATGTCTTCATCTCTCCTCGCCCCTCGCTGCGCAGACAACGCGGAAAGGGAAGACGCACTGCTCCTCTACCTCACATCAACTCCTCAAAAAGGTCGCGTTTTTAAAAATCCACACTCGCTTAAGCACAGCGGAAATACATTATTATCCATATGCGAGAACTCTTTAGGAGGAAATATATATAATGCAAAACACAGGTTTTCGTTATCTTAAAATATGAAGAGGTAATATAATTAGGGGCCGGATTTAAATGAAATGTAATTTTTTCACTTTATAACAATGCCGTTGATTGTAGAAATTAATTTTATGTTATGACAAAAAGAAATAGTCCAATTTTATAGGTTATTTTTTTGTCAATTTCGATTAACAATTATTTTTTTGTCAATTTTTTTTACCTTTTCAGTCATTGTAATGCGTTCTTTTCTGATTTCATCTATTTTAATATCATTTTAATGGTACTTGCTTCAAATAATATTTACGAGATGCAACAAATGTTATCCACAGAATTCCTTAGTAGCCTATTCGATTTGTTCGTTCATAAATAATGATAGCCGTTGTGTTATCTAACGTTCTTGTAACGCCTTTAGTACCATTGTCGGTTCGGCCGATTTCGGGATAACTAGAGAGAGAGCTTTCCTGTTCAACCCAGTGAACAGTCCAAATCAAAAGTTTGAGAGCTGAGTTCACTTGGAAATGGAAGAAGCCTCGATTACATCAGTAACAGATCCAACAGCTTGAGTCGTTCATTCGAAATGGTTTCGATCACATTTTTTTACGTCTTTTTTAGGGTATTTTAAAAACATTTTATTGATCATTTTTGGCGATGTGCTAGGTCATCAAAACCCGCCCCCTAGTTAGAATCAACCGTCCTGGTCCACAACGCGCTACGTCGCTCCGTTCCCGAGTTCTGGCGACCTCGCGCAAAGCTCATGACGTCACCTGCCGCGCAATTGACATGTTATGTCTACCGCTGCGACTGAAATGTTTCTGCTGTTTCCTGTGACTGAGATCGAGCGCAGGCGTTTCGTTCCTTCTTCCGTCGATGGTTAAGTGCTGTTACAGGTGTAACAATGCACCTGCTGAATCCAAAAAGTGGCATAAAATGCAGCTAGAAAGAAGATAATTTTTCTTTTATTTTCTAGAAGAGAACGTTTTCCAAGGGGATTTGTTACATGGACCCAATTTTGATATAGATGATGCGAATATGAATGATGAATCTAGCACATCTGCAAGGAATCGAATTAATTCGTCAAAAGTGGACATATAATACGAGCAGAGAGCTGATTATTAGATGTTTTCCGCAAAACGTATCTGATGTGGGAAGCTACATGACAAATTCGGTTTTGTCCCGAGTTCAACTTCTGCAGCAAGAGTAATGAGTGTGAAAATAAAATTTCGGAACATTGTGAAGTTAGGTGGTTTCTTGTCACATGAACTTCCTTAGTTAAATTATTTCAAAAATACTTGCTACGTGCTTCACCATAAAATAGTGTGAAGACATACAAAAAAGGGTCGATGCTGTGTGTCGTAGCGATATGTAAGAAAGGACATTATATCTAATGGAAAAACGTTTTCTCTAAAACTTTTAATGAAAACATCCTACTGCTCTATTGTAAAACCAATTCAGTGTTATTGTTTTTTACGGTGCCGATACGCATATTTTTCTAGAATAGTTTTTCAAATAAACGTTTTTTTATTCTTCCGCCTCTTCGTTAAAAAGCTTTTGGAAGGACATCGAGAAAAAATATTAGTGTCGCTTAAAAAATTTAGTGTGTTTGGAAATGAACAGTTTGATTCCCCTAGATTTAATTAATGCCAAATATGTTACAAACCACAATGAATCTAATTTAGCATTTGTTAAAAAAATGTATGGAACCTTAACTCGCCACGGAAACGCACGTACTCAACGGCTTTACGAAAACTGCTGCGAAAGTTACTGGTAACGCATGCGGCGACTACCAGATGCCTCTTCCTAGTGTTACCCAAGCATCAACCCAAGGGGTAAATTGTATGCAAAGTACCGACACATTTTGTTTGAAAGTTCTTGCATGTACAAATTACTTTTCATACTTCGACTTTTTTATTGTAAAATTAGTTGACATCCGTAAAATTTACAACCTATGTGTTCAAAACTACTTTCCAAAAAGGTTTGAACATAGCACTGAAATACTATGTAAACTACCTCGTATAGTGTTCAGGTCTTCAACGTACGTGAAATAGCATACACTTTGTTTACCCGTGTCATAGTTCTGCAATGTCACATTTGCACGATGCACAATTTTCTCCTCATCCTTCGACATTGTTTTTAATTTCACTAGTGTTCCTGTTTTCTTCGCACTCATTCTCATATTCACTTTTCATATTGCTTGTCAGAGCTCATTACATCACTTTATAACAGCAACACAAACTACCATGACGAAAAGCAAAGTAGTGTGAAGCAAAAATACGTTTACCCGCCAATTTTTACAGTTGCAGCGAGCGAAGACAACTTACAGCAATGCAGTGCGACCTATGGTTTCGAACGGTGCGACAGTGAGAGCAAGTGGGAGGAATGAATGGATACGTAGGGGAAAAAAAGTATGAAAGTTGTATATGTGAAACAACCTTACCATTTACTTCAGATTTTGCAACAATTATCTTTAAGAAAAAATAGTAATAAAAACCCGTTTTACTCAAAATTAGGTAGGCCAAAGAGCCTACAAAAATTTGTATGTACTTTTAGATTTAGGTTAAAATTAGTAGTTTTACCCAATATATTTAAGACAAAGCCCACACGTAAACTACTGCAGCCGCAAGGCAATTGCACAGAAAATGTAACTGTCCCTTGGATAAAATACAAACTCCTACCTCCACAGGACGTCTGTGAAGGGGAAAACGAACGGTGCGGCTCGACGACGTAACGTCGTCACCACTAGCTGAAATCGCAACATCATGGCTTTTACAAAACACAGGGAGTCCGTTCTCTTCTGTCGTTTTGTTCGTTGTCATCAATAGGAAATGTCAATTTTGTGTTTCGATTCCCTTTCAAGAAGAATATAAATCCAGCCTTGGAAGTTAAATCAACAAAAACTGAGGGAAAAAAAGAAACATCATATTACAGAATGGAACTGTCGTATAGCTGGAGAGCATGAACCCATACTACACACTCACGCAATTTAATGAGGCAATGTCGGTAGGTGGAAAATAGAACATATGAAGCATAATGGATACTCCATGAAAAGACCAGGAGGACCTAGGTTCGAGTCCCGACGGCGGCAGGATTTTCGACACTGGCTTGTCAGCTAGATCGAATTCAGTCGCTATCTGGAGGACAATTCTAGTGGCCGACTGCTCTGATCGGTGGTTTTCCTTAGTTTCTCCGATCAACACCAGGTGAATGCCGGAGCAGTACCCCTACAAACGGTCCATAGACTGCGCGCGATCTTTCCTTCCTCTTCCTTGTCCTATCCTCAACCCTTACACACACACTTACACTAACATGCACTACACCACCACACAAGCCGGGAGACCAGTCGGGAGCTTAGAGCTTGTTCCGGCTGGGGCGGTGCCCCGTCGGTGGGATATATTTGGTTGAGAGGAAACCCCGCTAGTCGACGGTAGATCGGCGCCGGATATCGCCATCCGGGGGGGAAAGATCATCGCCACCTCCCGAGGAAAACACGCACTACACCTACGGGACTAATGACCTCTGTAGTTGACGCGGCCGGAATCACGAATCAATCAATCCATGAAAAGTGAACTCTCGAGAATTCGAGGAGCAGAAGAATGTTGAGGAAAGACTGAGGGGAGTGGGAGAAGGACGTCCATTGTCGGACGGCACGTGACGTGACGGGGGTGTGCCTGGGCAGTGGGCGTGGCGCGGGGTGTGGGGGGAGGGGGAGGGGCGCGTCGCTGCAAACCGCGCTCGAGGGCCGGAGGGCACGCGCCGCCTTTGTCGCCTGGCCTCCCAAGGGCGCGGTGAGCCGTCCTTTGTGGCCTTCCGCGAACGCCCGCCTTCTCACTTCGTGGCCTCTTTACAGCCTCTTCGCGGCGCACACGAACGCCCGCCGATTGTTTACGATCAACAACGCGCAGCGTTCTCCAACGCGCAGGACGACGAGCGCGCCGTTAGCGATTTCGCACTGCACCCAAGATTCTCGTTCTTGATTGGCAACTGCAGATTTGTTTGGGGTCAGCGCAGTGGCGTAGCGTGGGTGTCACCCGCCCGGGGCGGAGAAAAACTTCACCGCCCACTTATTTGGGTATTTCAATTTAAACGACTAAAACATGTAGTAATTGTAAAGAACTTTTCAAAAAGAAGAAACATTATTATTTTGTTGTACAGGTTACAAATGTCATCTTAGAGAGTGAGTTTATCATTATCTACCAAAAGTTTGGAAAAAAAGTATTGGAGCGGTTTTTGAGAAAATCTTGTTTTTGTATTTTTTTTATTGCACATATTGAACAATATTGCGCGAAAACTACTAAAATTTTCATAAAATGCACATGACCTTAATAAAAGAACTGATTATGGAAAACAAATTTTATTTGAAGGAAAAATCTCTATCTTTAATTTTGTAGTTGTAGAAAGACCTCGAACAAAATTCAAAATTTTGCAATTTTCGAAAATTCCAAATGAACCGTGAACATAGAACCTATGCCACTTTTATAAGTGTATTTTACTCTATTCTTACAAGAAATTTAAAGAAAAAAATTGGAGTCTTTTTGAGAAAATTTTGAAAATGTCCAGGGATTCATGTAAAGTACCCCCAAATTGTGAAGAAAAGTTTTCAAAATCGCAGTGCCTCGAGTCGAGCCATATCGACCGGGGAATATCCATTTTGGAAGAAGTAGTAGGTATGGTTCACGCGGTAGTGGTGTTCTCAGACGAACGGATGGACGGACGTTTTGAAAAAAGGAAGAAAAAATCGGTATCAGGGGGCCCCAAAACGTGTATTTCCGTTGAAATCTCAAAATCTATTTTCTGCAGAATATCATAACTTTGTACTACGTATATACTCCCTATATACGTACGTACACGAGAAAGTAAAATGCGTAAGGATGAGCACACATACTGAAGTTTTCTAATCAGCTTCGCGAAGAAACACCAGGAAAAACCTTACACATTATAAAAATATTATTCTCACTGTTGTCAACAACAAAACTGCTGAACAACCACACAACACGTCCATTTCGGAATTCGGAATCTCGATTGTGCTCTGTAAATTTCTCGACTACCGACAAGACATGTCCGGACATGCAAGCAACTAAAGAAAACGTTTTGATTTAACAGACGTGCACTGCCCAATCTCTGATATTTAACAAACAACTCGGAACTCGACCTCCGCCTCGGAAGTGACCGCCCCTGGACAAACACGAGCGTCGTGCGCGCAAGGGAGTGCCGCCCAGAGAGTGTAAGTGCCGCCGCCGTCGGGGGTGCGCCCTGGGCTGCCTGCGCTTCCGCCCCCCGCCGGCGCCCAACCACCCCCGCAAGGGGCAGCCCCGGACGCGCACCGCTCGGACAGACACACAAAGGCGGCCGCCCGGCCAATCGCCCGCCCGAGACATCGGACGATGAGACCTCGCACGATGTTCCAGAACATCGATTGGCCAGCCCGGTCCCGCCTTGCATCCACGAGATCGCTGCCCTTCGCTGCCAAACACGAACTTCCCATCAGCAGCTTTACAAATGTACTTCAATATCAATGACACATTATCAAATATTAAAGTATAAATCAATCCGTTCCATAAAGTAGGACGACGAGAATTTTAAATCCTCTTGCATCATTATCGTCTGGGAAAGAATGTCCATTGATGCCCGCCAGCAATTCACTATTTTCTGTCTCGTTTAGGAAGGTCGCTCTCGCCAAGTGCCCTTCCGACGCGTGCACGCACTATGGGGTACTGCGCCATCGGTCAACTAATTAGAGGCTGTCCTCCGTGGCAAGGCTACACACAAAACACTATGATTACGCCCTTCCTTCGCATTAAGTCGTCGAAATAAACAGGGGCCACCGCAGTCGATACAGCTCTCGCACTAACGCGAGGTCGAACTACCTCCCGATAGGCATCTGTTTGCCGTTGCTCGTTAAAAATAACGCTTTAGTATTGATAACCTATAATCACTGAATAATTTTATTGACGGTAATGAATTACATCTGGTGAAAGGGACAGTGGACTTGTTTATTTCGACTTTTACCATAATTTGTAAAGTAGTTCTGACCAATTTTATAATAAAAACATCTACTACATAACACTAAACCAAATAGGCCTGAATCACAATTGCTACGATGGTTTCAACAAACTAGTTACGAGAGGTCCATGTGGAAACAGAAATAATTGCGCAAAAGAAAAATTAGACAAGCGGGATAAATAAATATTGCGTGGATGTTTCGTGAAAAGTTGAATGAAAATAGAGAGAGATCTAATGCACATCGCCGTCACTCGTTCTCTTACTCGAAAACTTATTTATCCGTCCCCACCGAACCGAATTCATATTTAAACTAGATTTGAAGATGAAGTTACGCAGTTTCTTAACACTTACTTTAGAGCAAGGCCGTCAGTCGAAGTAGTTCTCGAATTACCTAGACATTTCGTGCACGTGGCGTACTCCACGAGTAGTTGACAAGATCTGACAGCAGGTGTTAATAAATTTTACATGAATCAATTCATTATTTCATCAAGAGACATTTATGAAAATCATTGTTCTTACTGAAATATAAAACATTTAACTCCTGTGACATAGGTAATACCAGATCTCACCGTTTTAAGTAATCTGTCAATGCGTCCCGTTACAGGAAGATACTGAAGCAAAAGTAATCTCGTCTGTTCCTTATTCAACTGCAGGTCAAAATCGCTACAGACGACAGGTGATCTTAATACGTAATGAACGTAAGCACTGGCTGCGGGGGCAGGCGTCGCTTAAATCAGGGAATATTCACACGCGTATAATGGGAAACATTAATGGATTGCACAAAAAATAGCCTTTAGTGGAGGTGGCCGCTTAATTGAGGTGGTCGTTTCAGCAGGTTGCATCGTAATAAAAAAACACGGGTAAGCTAACACATTTATATGAAGCCAAAATTATCAGTTATCACTTACTGATTAAAATTGACACAGATCGACAATCAAAAATAAAATAAACTATTACTATCGTTACCAAACTAAGAATATTATTCGTTATTGCTCCTTTCTACAATGACCACCTCTAGCCTCAGATGAACGAAGAACCGTTAAATATTGAAAAGAAGGAGGTCAAAGAACTCCACTATTTAAAGAACGCTTTCCTCTTCGACACAGAAAACAAATGTAAACAACACAGTAAATAACGTGCTTTAAGATAAACCTTTCTCGTAAAAATGGTTTTTGTTTCTTATAATCTGCTTTAACTTTAAGCAGAAATTACAACAAAATTTAAAAAAGTACAAATTTTCAAAAAAGTACACGACTTTTTTTAAAAGAAATGACACTAAGAGATGTCATTTAAGCATTTCTCTTCACTTTTGTAGTTTTGCATTGTCAGCAATTGCATTGTCAGCAATTGCATTGTCAGCAATTGTTTTGCATTGTCATTGTCAGCAGTTTTGCATAGTTTTGCATTGTTCAGCAATTTTCGAAAATAGAGTGTTAGCTGGAAATGAGACTACGGTCCTTTGATACATTCTAGGATATAGTTTATTGTAAAAATTGACGCCGTTTTTAACCCGGGAGTGGTAACGTGGGGGTCTGTGGGACCCCCAACATCCTTTCTTCCCGCTTGTTGTACTTCCCATGTTGGCTACCCTGACCATTGCTTTAGTACCTTTCTCTTTTTGTATAATGATATTTAGTGTGCTCTCAGTTTGCCAGTTTAGTGTGTTTCATCCGTGTAGTAAGCTATTGTTTTGTTTGGGGTGCCCAGGGACCCCCGCGTTACCTTCTACGTTAGCAAAGGTGTCTTCAGTTGCGTACATTCTATTAGTTTGGGAACGTATTGCATGATGTATTTTTACGTAAGGATTCCCCTGAATAATTAATACTGATGTACTATGAACATTTTATGTCACTTTATATGTTAAGAAAGGCGTGGAAGAATACGCCAACTTTTGCTGAAAGCGGGAACAGAATATCGTTACTCACCGCCCTGGAAAAGCAGTCTGCACGCAATTCCGAAAGATTAGGAAAATGTTTTCTTTGTTTATTGATTTGGATATGATTGAAAGAATTACAGAATTCACCAACATAAAAAATGAAATGGATTTAGAGAGGAATAAAAATGAAAGCAGCACGTATGACTGACAAAGAGAAATTGAAGGCAGCAAATGTGCTACGTGTTTTGTCTGGGTCTGTGAAATCAGAGCACCAAAATCTTGTGGAATGTGGGTTATATGGGTATTGAAATTTTCTATTGTACTTTGGATTTGAAAATATATCAATTTTTGCTACGAAACATGGGTTTGGATGAGACAACACGCGCGGACCGGTAGAAAAATTAACTCCAAATATTAGATTCTTTACTGATAAATTCTCAGAGTTGTTTAGGGACTAAATTCCTAATAAATTGTTTAATTGCAAGCAAAACATTGATAATAGTAGAAAAAGAATATTATATTAATTTATTTTTTAATAATTTAGCATATCATGAAGAGAGTGTGGGGGTCTGGAGACACCCCACGTTATCACTGTTGTTTCAAAACGTCGCGTTACCACTGCAGGATTAAGAAAATAGTATTTATTTAAAAATTACCTACATTTCACGGAAAATTACGCGAAAACTACTAATATTTTCGAAAAATTATGCCTGACCTTATTTCAAGATCTATCTTTTAAGAACATATTTCATTAATTAAAAAACTCCACCATCAATATTGTAGTTCCAAGGAACAGGCTGAAAAAAAATTAATTTTTACAATTTTGGAAAAATTTGGATTTCAATGAAAATGAGATGTACACCATTCTTTTACGCGTCCTTTACTCTACCTGAGGACGAAATTTAATCAAAATATTTGGAGACATTTTTCAGAAATTTTTGAAAATGTAATGGACGCTTCAGGAAAAGTATCCCTCAAAATCAAATACCCGTTTAAACTCGCATGATCTCGAGTTCGTACAGATCGATCGGAGAAGGTCAAAATTGCAGATTAGGAGCTAACGTTGACCACTGACAGACAGACTGAGGGATAGGAGGAAAGACTTTTGGACGGAAGGAAAGGCTACCGTCGATCGATTTTTTCTGCACGAGGGACCCACACAACATGACTTCCGTCTACACCTATTAAAGAATGTAATTTACTACATACTTTATGAACAAGATTTATCCACTATTTCGTTACCAGTACCAAACGATAAGAGTTTTTCTGCCGAAAAATCGCCGTTTTCAACAATTCGAACAATTACAATATTTTCTCTTCTTACAAAGTACGGGCGAGAAAAAAATGGACTTCATATGAAGTGTTCAACAATGGAGTTTTTCTAAGAGGTTCTTCGAAGAGGTTTACTGAGATTCTTGATTTGGTCATTTACACACACATTCATATTTCCTTTACAATACATACATAACAGTTTGAACTATTCTGCAGAGCACAGGCTTGACTGGGGGTCCGCTCGCTTCTGAACGCGGCCGGGTCGGCGCGGCGCGAGGCGGCGCGGGGCGGCGACGGACAGGCATTGCTCGCGTCCCAACAGATGCTATCTCCCGATGACTCCGCCTCATCCAGATAGCCCAGCCCGCCGCGGCTCAAGGCGGCTTGATGCATCTGCCCCCATCACATTAACCCTCGCCGGCACAAATAACAATAACACGGGGCGGCGGAGTTTTCAAATAAACCTCTTACGCTTAATAAGTGAATGGGCCATCCACATCCTTACGATTTTGCGTCCCGATTCAAGGCCCGACAGGCCGGCCCGGACTGACCACGAACCTCACGCCGCTTGCATTTGGAGGAAAAATGTAATGGTCGCACGGTTGATGAACAAATGGATAATTATTACTTCTCATATGAAGCGTAAGAAACTTACGGGTTAAGTCCATGTCTTATCTCACAAACCCCTCAAATAAATTAATATCTCCTGTTAGCATGACCCAACACTTCAATATTGAATCTCGGCCAAAACCCACCTCGTCCTTCGCGTACTCCAGATTCCCCAAAGATCGCATTGACCCACCCAACATGACACAATCATGGGTCCCCTTTTTCGACGAACACCGTCCCTCTATTTCTAAATAAAGAAAAACAAATGTCTAATAGTCAAGCTGTAAATATAAAATTTTTAAAATACTGAGACAAGCATTTGCCTGACGATGGCTAAATTCTCGGGTTTTCCATCCAGATATCTCTCCAGCTAGATATTGCCCCAGTCCGGACAAGCAGTAAGCTCCCCACTCGTATCCAAAGTGTGTAGTACACGTAAGTGAGTGTGTGTGTGTGTGTGTGTGTTGGCCGTTTTATTACGATGTATTCTCTTGGCAATCGCGTACTATTGATAGGAGAACCCATATAAAACTACTGAATAGAGCCTCCGGACTCTAGAACTCCAGCGGTTTGAATTCGAGCCAGCTATGAAATTAAGTGGTTCATGTCAACGAGGAAACCTAAGACAAATATTCAGGGGAGTATCGAAACGTGCTCCCACAGATGGACCTTCTCTCTTTCTGCACACATGTACATGCGGTACTGCATCTCCAAAAGAGTGGAGTTACGAAAACTCCATTTTTCCGGGCATCATATGATATACAACTTGGTGTTGTTCTTACTTGGGCTCGTGAAACAATTGCTACTATTAATTTCGGTTGTTTTCCGGTTGCCGACACGAAGCAAAGTCAACGCCGTAGTTAGAGATCACTATTTGTAAACAAGTGCAGATCTCGTAGGGAGTACGTTCTGTCAGATATCCATGTTCGATGGCCACCTAAAAAATACAGAGATGAGAAATCCTGTGAGATTATAAAATCGTCCTCGCTAATCGAAGAACCGATTGGCATTCCAAGAAACTCGAAGCAGAAACCGTTACCTCTGTTCTGAATGTAAACAATGAAGGTGATGCAAAAGCATGTGAGTCCGATGCAACTCTTCCCATTCCTCACATAGTTGGTGTATAGTTCTGTGTGTCGGTGGATACCAGGGCAGCTTTGGTGTTGAAACAATGCATTATGCATGGAGAAGGTTAAGGGGTGAAATTCTGGCTCCACCCTGCGTCGAGGGTGTAAAAAAAGGAGGATAGAGCAGTAAGCAAGTGTGTCGGACGAGAAGTCTCCACATTCCTGACATAGCGTCCGCGCGGAGTGTTGGGTTTGCAGTCGGTCTGATATCGAGGTCGCGCCGAGGGCCCGAAACGAGGCGTTGCGGCCGGCGCGAGAGCGACGCAAGGCGATGCGTGGGGGCGCGCGGGGGCGCAGGGGCGGCGGGGGCGGCAGGGCGGCGGGGCGGCGGGGGAGGCGGGGCGGCGGGGGGAGGGGGCGGCGGGGTGGGGGGCGGCGGGGGCGGGCGCGGGGGGGCGGTCGGGGGCGGCGGGGGCGGCGGGGCGGAGGGGGCGGCGGTGCAGCGGTGCGGCGGGGGCGGCGGGACGGTGGGGGCGATGGGGAAGACTTTGGGGGCGGGGGCGGAGGGGGCGACGGGGACGGCGGTGGGGATCGGCGAGGGCGGCCGGGGCGGCGCGAGGGCGGTGCGAGGTGGCGGCAGGGGCGGGAATCGCGTCGTAGCGGCTCGGCCGCCGCCGTTGGGGGTGGTCGCACGGGGACACCGCGCCTCCTGGAGCGGGCACCTCGGGGCAGGCGGCGGGTGCAGCGGCCCGAGGCGGCGGCGACGGCGGCGGGTGGACCCGTCCCACGCGCCTCCTCCACATTCCACATCCAAGCCGTAACGTCGCCCGCTCCTCAAGAGACCTTTGAGGCGCGCTCTCTCCTCTACACAAATCCTCGCCTCGCCTCACTCGCCTCGCCTCGACTCACCTCCTGCGTGTTGACATCCCGCCCCGCCCCGCCCCTCCGCGCCCCGCCACCCGCCGCGCAGCGCCGCCTCCGATAGAGCTAATACCGCAATCAGAAGGCGTGGGTGGGAGTGCTGCCTCGGCGCGGGGGAGGGGTGCTGCGTGCGCGGAACGAGAGCTCTTGGAGAGAGGGGACACTCCTTCCCTTGGGCGCGAATTTCCTTACGTTGCTTCTTTGCGGCAGCAACGACAAAGAGAGCATTATCTTTTTTAATATGCTAGTACCACCAATCTTATCATACGAGCTGAAATCTGACGGTACAAATCTAACGGGACAACTAATTTGATTTTGCCCTTTTCTTAATACTACTGAAAGTTCGCCGATTTGAGTTTTTCTTCTTTTTTCCAAATTTACAAGATTGTTTTTCATTTACACAATATTTATTTCCATTTTCGTGAAGCCTTTGTCCGTGGCCGTCCGCTACGCCTACCAGCGCCACGGGAAGGTTTCCATTAGTCCTCACTTACCCCACAACAACAGACCCGTCTACTCAATCTACTGGTTCAGTAATTTGCTCCCGCTTCTTCGAACGAAACTACAGTTAATTTCGTTAAATTCACAAATTTTTTAAAAGGCAAAGAACACAAAGTTCAAAGTCACTGGATGTTAAAAGCGCGGACAAGTTATAAGCTATTTGTCTAACGGGAGAAGATAGGAAACAATAAGGCTTTATGAACTATTTCAATATTAGGTTCTTAAATTTTAAGGACATTAAAAAATGATGCATAGATGTTAGAACAGTATTCTTCCCTCTCTCTTCCCTACTGACAATACTTTCGTTATATGAATTTTGTAAATGAAGTAAATGTTTTACATCGAACTGTGCAGACATTCCTCTCAAACTATCACTTGAAAGAAAATAAGGAAGTACAGTAACATTGTTCAATTATATAAGAATGGCCGTAAAAAAATACTAATCAACTGTGCCCTCTTATAAGAACAATCAGTGATTGAACTATTTCAGTAATGATAATTTCATTATGAATCTTTATTGTGACGTTCCGAAACCGTTATAAACTTTTTATAAATTATACATTTTAATTTTATTATAAATATTTATTGCTGCAAATCGAAGTACAGCGATTTCCAGAATATTTTAATAAAAATGTACAGTAAATTATAATTATAGAAATAGTTGAATCCCTAATTGTCGTGAATATTAAGGAATTGTTCATTATTAAAACCATATTTTTCCTTTGCGGAAAGGAATGTGGCTACGGAGGTATACGACTCGACAGTTCCGTGTGCAGGATCGCCCGCGTCAAATCTGCCAACACAGAGCGGCGGCTGAACAACGTTCTTATCGCGGGAGCCTCGCATTCTATGACTCGACTCGACGCCCGAGAGCCCTGCGTGCGAGTCTGCAGGGAGACTCGAAACTCTTCGACAGTGTATCAGGGCATAGATGACTAGAGACCGAATTTTTATGTAATTACATATTTTTGTCTTTCTACTTACCATTCTCAAAAATGTAATCTTGGCGAATCACAGCCCTCCTCAAACAATATCGAATTTTTTCGTTATATATTTTTACATATTTAGTACTATATACATATTTTGCAGTTTTCACAATATATTTTCTTATTTTATTAATTTTCTTCAATTTAATTCCATATTTTTTGTGAAAAGATTTTTTTTTTAATCAGCATTTTTCCTACATGATTGGGGAAATCTAGGTGTCCAAAATATCATTGACACCGCGTTTTGTCATGTGTAACCTTAATTTCTGAAAAAAGTTTGCGATTGCCGACGTGTAACACTTCGATGAAGATGCTACAGTGTATGTTTGCTGGTCGTAGTTCTCACTAGTTTGTGGAATGGCATCTATTGCGATTAGTCCGGCTGCTAAACTACGGTCCTGGATTACAATACATTAAGTTTACTACTAACGAGAAAGTTGTATGATGTAAAGTGGGCAATTTCTAAATGTAATTTCTTGCTGAGTAAATGGTTTTTAATTAGAGAAATTTAATATTACATATTACATCGGATTTTACATATTTATTACATATTCTTACTGATTTCATTACATATTTATGTACATATTTTGACGATTAATACTACATATTTTTCCGATCTCTATAGATGACGAACATCCAAACAAACGATGTTCTATCAGAAATTAAAGATCTCACGACGAAACGGTCTCAAAATGAAGATACATGAATTCAGCACAACAAAAATTATACACAGTGCTTTTAACCTTACGAGATTCACTCTCCCATTTTACATTTTAACCTTATGGCTGGTCAAGTGTCTTTCCCGAATCTCGCAATATATGTGTTTGCAGCTATAGACGTATTTTTAATTTGAAGCCGAAAGTTTGGGAACAGTCTGCGATCCCGCTAAGGCGAATAGGCGCGTGTGTGAAATGTTGAATTCAAAATTAAATGTTCAAAATACGCCATCATTTTGTTTCCGGATTTCGTTTTAACATTGAAAACTTACCTCACAATAAAAGTTACGTCAACGTGTATGAACGCTTTAATAACAATAATAATAATAAAGTAATAATAATAATAATAATAATAATAATAATAATAATAATAATAATCTGGACTGAGCAGGAAATTCGCATCATGGATCGAAAAACCAGAAAACTGCTTACAATGCATCACGTTGCCCACCCCGAGCTGATGTACATAGACTTTATGAGTCACGTAAAGAAGGAGGAAGAGGCCTCAGGCAAATTGAAGCCTCCTGGCACAATGCAATAACCGGGATGGGAAAGTATGTAGTCAGCATCAAGATGACCCAGTAATGAGGCAGGTCATGAATCTGACCGAAGAATGGGAAACAGGCATTGTACGTGTAGCAAGAAGCATTGCGAAACAGACTATCCAAGACACCCAGAACGACAGACACTGAACTTCTGATGCTACTTAACATGAAATATGAGACACAAAATGTTAAAGAAATCATGGAGAGACAAACCACTCACGGACAATACCTAAAAAGAATGGACAAGGTGCAGATCAATAAAGATCAATCATTTATGTGGCTTAAAAGGGGAAGAATGAAGCCAGAATCAGAAGCACTTTTAATAGCTGCCCAAGATCAGGCCTTGAGAACACGACATTATGATAAGGCGGTTCTCAAAATTTCCCAAGATGATAATGCCGCATTTTCAAGAACACGTAGAAACCATTGATCATATTGTCTCAACTTGTCCAATTGTAGCAAAGGCGGAATACTTGAAAAGACATGACAGGGTGTGTAGCTACCTCCACTGGCAGATCTGTACCGCCTCCGAAGTTCCGAACACATGCCCAAGTGGTATCGAGG